>JAPFSC010000163.1:0-157447 GCA_030777805.1 Fusarium sp. MBC 364
AGGTCAAAACACCAAAAAACATACAACAGCGGGGATTCGCTGGTCGTCACCGACCCAACTACTAATCCGCCCCTTACCAGCTTGACTATGGGAGAGCGGACGGGATCCCGTATTTTCTGGTAGGTATGGTCGTATGTGCTTGAAAGGGATGTAAATTTGTTTTATATAGATGCAGGTTTGAGTCGCAATGCAAGTCAAAACCCTGGGGTTGAAACTTGCCTTGGCTAGTCATTGTGTTTATAGAACAGGTGATTCATTGCTATTAACCCACGCTACCTACATAAATACGGCCCAAGTTAGCTTCAAATACACGATGAAAAGAGCAGATTTGAGATCTACATATTTTTATCTGTAATTTTTCGAAATATTGCAAGAAGATCAAATCGCTGGGTGTTACACTCTCCCATCGTGGACGAATACAGGGTAACCTGCAGACGCCCGGAATAATGTGGGCGCGGTAGGTACAATCGTTAGGTACCTCCTGCCCAAAGGCCCGTGCGCGTTGCTTCCCTGGTAGCAAACAAAGGAAGGCGTGTCGGATCTTTAGCTTTCGTTGAAGCTCCAAATTTCCTGGTCTCTTCAACAACAATCAAAGACTCCATTTCCTTTGTCGGGGGGTCTTTCATCAACGTCTCACACCCTTTCGTCGGCAATTAGCACTGTACAGTCTTTTACGCGAAACCTGGTTTAATCGACGATTCTTTATTTCGAGCGCGCAGATACGGGAATGACGAGTGTCGCGACATCGATCTGATCCGACCACGACCATGGCGGCCGCAGACGTGGACATTGGCTACGTCGCAGGCCACCTTGGCCTCGATCAGCCTGTCGTCGCGTCATTGACGACCGAACCGACCGTTGACCTCGTAAACATCTTGCTACAGGCTGTCGCAGCCAAAGCGCACGAGTTTGACACTCTTTACGCCGAAAAGCTTCAAGCCGACATCGAGCTCGAGAGCGCGGCGCGCAGCTCTGAAACGCGATCGCAAACTTTCAAGGCTACTGCGGATAAGGCCCTTAAGGATGTCGAAGAGGCCAGGCAGCAACTGAAGGATGAAGGTATGTGTCGGTGAGGCATGGAGTGGAGTACATGATTATTGACATTGCTTTTTTCAACACAGAAACCAAGCGACAATCAGTTGAAAACGAACTTCAAGTCTTTAAATCCAAGAAGTCTGATTACGATGCCGAGCTTAAGGCTCTCAATGATAAGATTGAAACTCTTCAATCATCGAATCGAACCAATTTGAGCATCATCGAGTCCAACAACAAACGCGACCAGACTATTACCGAAGAACTTACCAAGCAGCATCAGCGAAATGTCGAGCTCTCTCGCGAGATCACCGCTCTGCAACAGTCAGAGCAGAATGCGCGAGGCCAGCTCAGCAGCGCCAAGTACCGAGAGGAATCACTCCAGCAACAGCTCGATCTTGCCCGAAAGAACAGCGAATGGCTAGAGAACGAACTCAAGACCAAGAGTGAGGAGGGCCTCAAGTACCGAAAGGAGAAGGGCGCTCGCATTGCTGAGCTGCAAAGACAAAATGAAGACATCCAATCACAGGTCGATGCCCTCAAGCGAACTGAACAGCAGCTCCGTGAGCGACTCGACGCCATGCAGTCCAAGGCCGATGAAGCTCTAGTGAAACTTCAGAAGCAGGAGGGTACTCACGCCCAGACGATCGAGAGCTACAAACACGAGCTTGAGGCTCAGAAGCGACTTGTCGAAATGTCTGATCAGCTGAGCAAGAAACACCAAGAACGAGTGCGTGACCTCGAGGCTGAGAAGGAGCGACTTCGAGACAACTACGAGAACGAACTTCGACGTGTTCGAGTAGAGCTCGAGCAAGAGCGCGAGAGTTCTTCACAGATGGAGGAGCGAATCAACCAGCTCCAGGCCGAAATCGACGAGCTCCAAGTGCGAGTTGAGCAACAAGCACCTGCACCTCCTGCCGAGTCTGCACCACAGACTCCTCGTGCCAACGGCTCTCTTATGCGACCCTCCTCTCCCTTCGCGACACCTGGTTCTATCCGAGC
The DNA here is from genome assembly GCA_030777805.1 of Fusarium sp. MBC 364. NCBI lineage: Eukaryota > Fungi > Ascomycota > Sordariomycetes > Hypocreales > Nectriaceae > Fusarium > Fusarium sp. MBC 364. Next base: position 2,035 of record JAPFSC010000163.1, read on the forward strand.
CAAGGGTGCCATTACCGCCACACAGGCTCTTGACCAACTGTACCAAGTCAAGGGCCAGCTGGCTACTGAGCGACGTCGCAACCAGCAGCTCTCCGAGGAATTGGATAATATGATGTCTGCTTTGGAGGCCAAGGCGCCTGAGATGCAAGAGCTTCAGGCCGAGGCTGATCAACTCCGAGAAGAGATCACTCGCATGTCGGAGCTTTCTCAGGACAGCTATAAGGAGCGTGACAATGCCAAGAAGGCTGCCAGAAAGGCTGAAGGTGCACTTGCAACAGCACAGTCTGAGACCAAAATCCTCCGCGTACAACTACGTGACCTGGGTACCCAGATCAACATGCTCTTGTTCCAGATCCACGCCATGGAGAAGGGTATGGATCAGCTTACCGAGGATGAGACTTACCGCCTTCAGCAACTGCAGAAGGGAGAGATTTCCGAGGATTCTCTATCAGACATGTCCGATACTCACCAGTTCATTACCCAGAAGTTAGTTGTCTTCAAGGACATCCAATCCTTGCAATCTAAGAATGAGGAGCTTCTGCGTATTACTCGTGAGCTTGCCGATCAACTCGAGAGCGAAGAGGCACTTGCAGAGAAGCACCAGGCTAAGCAAGACCACGATATGGTTGAGAAGCTCCAGCAAGAGCTGGCTCACATGACTGATGAGACAAGGTCAATCAAGAAGACCATGGATAGCTACAAGACCGAGCGAGACATGTTCCGACGACTTTTGCAACAACGAGGCGGCGATGAAGCTTCAATGATGCGAAACTCTATTGCTGGTGGTGAGCGCTTGCCTTTGGCTAGTATCGAGGCAACCGAGCAAACCGAGGCTCTCAACGAGGCTATTCGCAAGCTTCAGTCCGAATACGACAACTACCGCGACGCTCAGGACGGAGTCCGTAAGGATCTGCGCGACCAAATCGACACATTGTCTGCTGAACGAAACGCCCTTCAGACTGACAAGGTCAAGCTTCAAGCCGAGACTCGCCTTGAATCCGAGAGACGCGAGATGTTGCATACCAACTTTGTCGCCCTGCAGAATGAGAACCAGGAGCTTCAGAAGCGTAGTCAGATTCTGTCCGAAACAGCCGCTAAGCAGGATATCCGAACACAACAAGTTGCCGAGGAGCTGATTGAAGCTAAGGGTCTCCTCGACAGCGTTCGCAACGAGACTGCCAATCTCAAGGCTGAGAAAAAACTGTGGAAGGACATTCAAGACAGGTTGAGCAAGGATAACGAAAATTTGATTGAGGAGAAGAACCGCCTCAACAACCTACTTGCCACTCAACAGTCGCTCGAGAATGAGCGCAACATGTCCGAATCCGAGGCGCGACGTAAAGCCCAGGCCAAGATTGAGAGTCTTGAACAGGATCTTAGCGACGCCCAGAGAAAGTTGAACTACGAGGCGGAGGAGACGAAGAAGTTGCAGCTTAGGAAGGAGTATGAGGCCAAGGAGTCACAGAAGCGAATTGACGAGCTCATGACGAGTTTGAGTCAAATCCGCGAGGAGCATGTCGCTGTTAAGACCAGCAGGGATCATCTCCAGGCTCGTGTTGATGAGTTGACCGTTGAGTTGCGAAATGCCGAGGACCGAGCTGGGCGCCTTCAGCCTCGACCTACTCCTCGACCTGGCACCATCGAGAACGGCGAGCAACAACAGCAACTCGAAAACGAGATCCAGGAGCTCAATGTTGAGATATCCGACCTTAAGCGAGACCTGGATATGGCCAATACCCATCTGGAGAATGCCAAGGCCCAGGTTGAACAATTCAAGGAGCTCAGCCAGGCTAACGAAGAATCTCTCGAGGACTTGCGGGGATCCCAAGAGCAGTATCGTCAAGAGATGGAAACCCTTATCGAAGAGAAGGATGCCAAGATCAAGGAGCTTGGCCAGCGAGTGGAGGATATGTCGGCTGAGCTGTCTCGCTCAAACACTGAGCTCTCTAGCCTTCGTGATTCCCAGGGTGAAGTTGCACGACGATACGAGGACGAGAAGGCCATCTTGCAGGAAGAGGTGAATCGACTCCAGGAGGAAAGCGCTCGACACTTGGAGGCTACCCGATACCATCAGCAGGATCTCCGTTCCCAGGCTGAAATTGCTTCCAAGGCCCAGCAGGATTACGAGAAGGAACTCGTGAAGCATGCTGAGGCTGCCAAGCTCGTCCAGCAACTGCGAACCGAACACAACGCCCTCAAGAGCGAGGCCGCGGCTTTGAGATCCGAGGCTGACTCTGCCAAGGTTACTCTTGCCCAGAGTGAGAGTTCTTGGGAGGATCGCCGCCAACAACTCGAACAGGAGATGGCCGAGGTCAAGCGCCGACGTGAGGACGTGAACTCGCAGAACAAGATCCTTCACCAGCAGCTGGAGGGCTTGACTGCACAAGTCGCTGCGCTCCAGCAGAAGCGTGCTGGTGGCGAGGAGCAGGAGGATGATGAAAGGATGTCGCCCGTACCTTTCGGGGACGCTACCGAAGGCCTGCGTGAACTCAACAGTTATCTTCGACGCGAAAAGGAAATTCTCGAGGTTCAGTATGATCTCAAGACTCAGGAATCCAAGAGACTTCAGCAACAGCTTGAATACACACAGTCTCAGCTGGATGAAGCACGCCTCAAGCTTGACCAAGAGCGTACACAGACTGCTCAAAGTGGCAAGACATCCATGACACACAAAGACCTGATGGAGAAACTGAATGAGTTGAACATCTACCGTGAGAGCAGTATGACACTGCGAAACGAGAACCAACATCTCAAGGACCAACTCACTGAAAAGAATCAAAGGATTGAGGAGATGGAGGCTCGTATCCAGCCACTGGAGGCCGAGATTGACACACTCAAGACCCAGAAGCAATTCGTGGAGGAAGAGATGAAGGGAATGCAGGAGGATCGTGATAGGTGGCGAAAGCGCACTGAGGGTATCATGAGCCAGTACGGACGAGTCGACCCTGCCGAGATAGATCAGCTTAAGGAGAAGATTACCGAGCTGGAGGCTGAGCGAGATGCCTTGAAGCAGGGCGAAGAGCCCTTGAAGGCTAAGCTTGCCGAGGTCGAGGCTAACTTCGAGACTGAACGAGGCACCTGGACCGCTACACGTGCCAAGATTGTTGAACAAGCCAAGGAACGGTCCAGGAAGCTTACTGGCGAGAAGAACGAGGCTATTCAGCGAGCTACTCAAGTGCAGGAGAGCTTGGACCAGGCCAATGCCGAACTCGAGAATATCAAGAAGGAGGCGGAGGAGTCCAAGAACCAGAAGTCCGAGTTGGAGCAACAAATCCAGAACTTCCAGAAGGAGGTTGAGCAACTACGACAACAAGCACAGGCCACTCAATCTACGCCTGCGGCTGCTCAGTCCAACGAAGCTTCGGTCTCTTCCGAGATTGTCACTCAGCTCGAGCAGCAGCTCGCCGAAGCCCGTAAGGAGCTCGACGCTATCAATGGTCAGAAGCAGGGCGCTGAGCAGCAGCTCGAGACTCTTCGTAATGAGCTGCAGTCAGTTATCTCGGAGCGGGATGAGGTGTCAAGGAAGCTGCAAGAGGCCACCAATGCCGCTGCCCAACACACGCAGAGTGCTCCTGAGACTGCCACCCAAACTAACGAGCAAGCCCCTGCCGAGTCTGCTGTAGCATCTAATGGCGTCTCGGATGAGGAGAAGAAGGCTCTCGAAGAGAGGGTGTCAGCCGCCGAAGCCAAGGCTGCTGAATACGAGCAGAAGGCCAATGAAGTCGAGGCGCGAATTCAAACCACCATCAAGGAACGCTCCGACAGGATGCGGGATACCTTGAACGCCAAGCTCAAGGAGAGCAGGCAACGTATGGAGGATGAGTTCAAGAAGAGGAACGCAGATCTGGAGCTTCAGTTCAAGCAAGAGAAGCAGATCTGGCTAGCCGAAAACCCCAACGCCAAACCTAACGCAGATGCTCCCAAGGCTGAGGCAACAGAACAACAACCTCCTGCAACACCCGCTAAGGCTGAAGCTCCCACTGTCCCTGCAACACCAGCGTCTGCTGGACCGACCGACATGTCACAGCTTGATGATGCCGGCATCCGACAGTTCCTTTCGACAAACCCAACTGTTAAGAACATTGTCGCAGCAAACATTAAGAAGAAGCTGGAGGTTGAGAGCAACAAGTTGAAGACAGAGCTAGAGTCGACTCTCAAGAACGAGTACGAATCCAAGATTTCATCAGCTCGAGAGCAGGCTCAGCTTATGGAGTCGAAGAAGTCTACCTTGAGGATTAACATGGCGGAGAACAAGCTTAGAGCAGCCAATGCCAAGATTGGTGTAGTCGAGAAGGCGGCATCTGAAACACCTCAAAAGCCTGTTGTTGAAGTTTGGGATGTAGCTAAGACAGCGCAGGCACCTCCTCCTGTGCCGGCAGCAGCCAAGCCGGCACCTGCCAGGCAGGGCTCAGTAGCTGGCGTGCCTCCATCTCCGGCGCCCGCAACACCTGCAAAGAGTACTCAACCAGCACCAACAACAACGCCTGCAGGAGCACCACCTGCAACGGAAGCCAAACCAGCCCAGGCACAGGCAGCGGCTCCAGCTACAAGTGGAATCCCTCCCCCCAAGGCCAACAACCCCTTTGCAGCGTCTACAAACGCTGCCTCAACCTCTGCACCGAACCCATTCGCTCCTAAGAACGAAGGTGGTGCTCCCGCTGTCAAGAACGAGAACGGTGCGCCTCCTGCTGCTAAGGAGGGCCAGCCTCAAGCTCAGCAAGGCCAACAAGGCCAACCAAAGCAGCAGCAACAGGGCCAACAGCAGGGTCAGCAGCCAGTACGAACTGGTATTCCAATGCCTCGTGGTGGTGGACGAGGAAGAGGCGGAGCTTACGTTCCTCCCGGTCAGCGCGCAGCCAGTGGCACTCAAGAGGGCGGACAGGGCCATGCTGGTCGTGGAGGACGAGGAGGACGTGGTGGTGCTCGTGGCGGAATGAACCCAGGTGCCAACGATTTCCAACCTGGTAATAAGCGCCCACGAGGTGATTCCGAGGTTGGTGGAGGAGCTAAGCGTGCTCGCGGAGCGCATTAATAGACCATTGGGATTGGCATATCCCGGATGGAGTTGGTTATTGGAGTTGTACAACAACACAACAAAACGCATTGTAATTATTTGTCATCTCGGCATGGAAGGTGAACACGTGGGATGAGAGAATGGATGACAGGCTACGGAGAGTTTCACAGCATTTTACATGTCTACTACATATTGGGTTCCTTTACGGAAAAAAAGAGAAATATTTCCTTGGTTTCAATTCATGATTTGACTTATATCGTCTCGTGAAAATATTGATGCATATCTTATAGCATTAAAAGGTGATACTGGTTAAATGAGATGGCCCGAGCAGAAATGATGACGGCTAATTTATCAAGTAAATGCCAATTTAAGAATGCTTGTGACACTCTGCTTACTGATATGAAGTGAGCCAAGTATAAGTATCCCATGATGGAACGCCTCAGAGGAGAGAGAGACGATTCACCAATGGTGGGGGTGTCGGTGGATCGGCATCAACTTTTGCCGATAAGCGATAAGAAAAAGTATCAATAAAAAAATCGGGGACCTTCTTACAGGATTCAAGATCGACTCGACGAGGAAAAACACGACGTTAAAGCGACTTCTCGACGACGAACGACGACCAAATCGACAATCGCGATCGCCTCAATAACAGGCGACTTATATTAACTCAAATGGTTCCTCCGTCAAAGAAGCGCAAGCTTCCTACCACCGCCGGTCCTGCCTCGAAACGATCCAAGAACACCACCAAGCCTTCAAACTCCAAGAAGAGCGCAAAGCCATCGCGCAAAGCCGTCGACGCTGGAGCTCTCGCCTGGGCTTCAGTCGGAGAAGACTTTGGCGGACTCGAAGTAATTGAGGGTGTTGACGTTGTCAAGGATGGTAGCAAGGTCCAATTCTTGGTGTCTGGCGACAAGAACAAGAGCAACGTAATCGACCCGCAACAAGAATTTGTCGATGGGGACCAATCTTTTGAAGGGTTTGGCGACGACCCTGTGGAGGTCGGGGATATCGATTCCGGCAAAGCTGGCAGTGGTCAAGACGGCGTGGAAAGCGAGAAGCCTCAAGGGAAGAATAAGGGCAAGAATGCAGAGCAGGAAAAGAAGACCAAAAAGCAAAACAAAAACAAACTGGATGGGAAGAACGGTGCCGGCAACAAACAAGACGAGCAATTGGTCAAGGCCGCGCAAGGCGTACAAAAGTCCTCTGCACGCGGGAACACGTTCGGCGCGCTGGCCGATGGGAACGACGAAGAAGACCAAGAACTCGACATGGCGCCCTGGGTTTCTCTAAACCTCTCGCCTCAGATCATTTCCGCCATCGCCAAGCTCAAGTTCGCCAAGCCGACAAAGATTCAGGAGAAGACGATTCCCGAGATTGTGGCTGGTCACGATGTCATTGGCAAGGCGCAGACAGGTTCCGGAAAGACGCTCGCCTTCGGTATTCCTATGGTGGAGAGGTGGCTAGAGATGCAGGAGCAGGGTGTTGAGAGGACTGGCCCCATGTCTGTGGTGCTTTCCCCTACGCGAGAATTGGCTAAGCAGTTGGGAGATCATCTTAAGGCTCTCTGCGATGGCCTTCCTAGCGCACCGTACGTTTGTGTTGTGACTGGTGGTCTCAGTATTTTGAAGCAACAGCGACAATTGGAGAAGGCTGATATCGTTATTGGTACACCCGGTCGTCTATGGGAGGTTCTCAGCGGCGACAGAGCTCTGCAGGCCAAATTTGCCAAGATCAAGTTCCTTGTTGTTGATGAGGCGGATCGACTTTTCAAGGTTGGACAGTTCAAGGAGGCAGAGGATATTATTGGTGCTCTTGATGGAAAGAGCCCCGGTGATGATGCCGAAAGCGAGGATGAGGAGGACGAAGACGATGAAGACGAGCGCAGCGCCCGACAGACACTCGTCTTTTCAGCTACTTTCGACAAGGACCTTCAGACCAAGTTGGCCGGCAAGGGCAAATCTACAGGAAGTGACGACGAAAAGATGGCGTATCTGATGAAGTGTCTCAAGTTCCGTGGAGAACCCAAGTTTATCGATGTCAACCCTATCAGTCAGATGGCCTCAGGTCTAAGAGAGGGACTTATTGAATGTGGTGCTATGGAGAAGGTGAGTCTATAGTACAAATATCACACGTTCACGATGCTAACAAATTACAGGATCTTTATCTTTACACCGTTCTCATCCTCAACCCTGGTCGTCGAACTCTTGTCTTCACCAACTCCATCTCAGCTGTCCGCCGTATCACACCCCTTCTTACAAACCTTAACCTCCAAGCTCTTCCTCTGCACTCTCAAATGGCACAAAAGGCACGTCTTCGCTCCCTGGAGCGTTTCACTGCCAACCGCAACTCTATTCTTGTTGCTACTGATGTTGCTGCTCGTGGTCTCGATATCAAGGAGGTTGACCAAGTTCTGCACTACCACGTTCCCCGATCCGCGGATACTTACATCCATCGATCTGGTCGTACCGCTCGTGGTGAAAATAGCGGTATCAGTGTTATTCTCTGCGCGCCTGAGGAAGTTCTTCCTACGCGCCGTCTCGCAAACAAGGTTCATACCGAGCGCAGCGCGGGTACCAAGAGAGAGCACTTCATTCAGACCCTTCTTATTGATCGCAAGGCGGCATCACGCCTTAAGCCTCGCGTGGACTTGTCCAAGAAGATTGCCGATACGATACTTGCCAAGGAAAAGGGTCACAGCGATGATACATGGCTGCGCAACGCTGCCGATGAACTCGGCGTGGAATATGATTCCGATGATATTGATGAGATCAACGGCGGCGGTCCTAAGGGTGGTCGTGGCGGAGGCCGAAGAAGAAAGGAGCAGAAAGCCCAGCAACTTACCAAGGCGGAGATGGGTGCTCTCAAGGCCCAGCTAAGAGAAGAGTTGAGCAGGAGAGTTAATCTGGGTGTGAGTGAACGATATATCACAGGTGGAAGAGTTGATGTTGCTGCTCTATTGAGAGAAGGACAGCAGGGAGGTATGTTTTTGGGCAACACAGATGGATTGGGCTTTGATCTATAGTGTTGGAGATTTTGAGCGTGATTGAGGCTGGATATCTGTATTAGAGATGTCAGGCTTGTTGATAATATAACAAAAGTACTATTCTTATGACACATTTCATTCATTTCAATTAATGACCAGCTAGGGTCTTGTCCAGATGAGAGTGTGGAGTTTAACGGCGTTCGGTATTGAGACTGAGTGACCGCGGGAAACTGTATAGTTGGCCGCGGAGTTTGATGTGGAGATTCTTCGTCTTGAGCTATCAGATTGCCTATCTATCATGCATATCTACCAACATGTACCGGTATTACTATTCGCAAGCCAAATCTGGTTACCTGTAGTAGGTAGATCCACAACACCATATGCAAGCCTCCAACTTGGCTTAAACCGAGTAGATCCCCGCGGGAAACTCGTCATGATCAGATGAACATACACAGAGATAACAGAGAGTTGCAATGGTTCCCCTCATACGTGCGGGGTTCCTAAAGATATATAAATACAAAGTGTATATAAAGACCAAGATATGACCATCAAGATAGTCCCAAAACCACCCATCACTTCAACACCATCACAATGCCCAGCCTTATTGAAACCCCCGAATCCCCCTTCACACCAAAAGTCCAATCCAAGCTCCTCGCAAACCGCGAGAAAGCTTCCCGGGACTTTCGCTCCGATGTAGTCACCGTCCCTATAGAGTCTATGATGACCGCCATCCTTGAAGCCTCTGTCAACGACGACATCTACGACCCAGAAGGTGATCCCTCGGTCAAAGCCCTGGAGTCTCGTCTGATTGAGATGACGGGCATGGAGGCTGCGCTGTGGGCAATTTCTGGAACGCAGGGAAATCAAATCTGTTTGAGGACGCATCTTACGCAGCCGCCGCATAGTGTGCTTTTGGATCACAGAGCGCATGTGCATTGTTGGGAGTCTGGAGCTTTGCCGGTTATTTCGCAGGCGGGTGTTACTACGATTAAGCCGGAGAACGGGGTTCATTTGACGTTGGAGGATGTTAAGAAGAATATTATTGCTGATGGGAATAGTAAGTTATCCCAAGATGATATGACTAACAAGAAGCTGACCATTGCAGTTCACTTCCCGCCTACCAGAGTTGTATCTCTCGAGAACACCCTCTCCGGAACAATTCTACCGCTTGCAGATGCCCAGGCCATCTCAGACTACGTCCGCTCATTCCCAGTCCCAGAAGGCCAAAAGCCCATTGCTATGCACCTCGACGGAGCCCGTGTCTTCGACGGCGTTATCGGCGAAGGTGTCGATCTGAAGGCGTACGCGGCATGCTTCGATAGTATCTCCATCTGTCTCGCCAAGGGCATCGGCGCCCCCATGGGAAGCGTAATCCTCGGCAAGAAGCCCTTCATCGAGCGAGCCAAATGGTTCCGAAAGATGCTTGGAGGAGGAACTCGGCAGCCAGGCATGATGGCAGCTGCAGCACTTTCAGCTCTGGAGTACAGCGTTCCCAGGTTCTCGTCTGTCCATGCGTTGACCAAAGAAGCTGCAAAGCGCCTTGAAGCTGTTGGGTATAAGTTTGCGCTTCCTGTGCAGACGAACATGATCATTCTCGATCTTGAAACCGCTGGTATCCCACCTGCTGCATTCGTCGAGTACTGCGCGAAGGAGAATATTGCAGTGTTTCCTATGGCGAGACTTGTGTTTCACCATCAGACGTCCGAATCAGCTGTTGATAACTTGGTTAAGGCGCTGACCAAGTTGATGGAGGATAAGAAGAATGGGGTGGCGTTGAACGATGGAGAGGCTCATGGTGGATATAGCTAAATCATATTCATATAGTGAATTTATCGTCGTGAAGCTCTTGGTCGGATTTGAATGCATGCGTCTAGCGGAGGAATGATTGTTGCGCCCAGCCATTGTGCTTTTGGTCGTTCGTCAATCGTCTTGATGTCGTAGTCGAGGAGGAGTTTGGCTGCGATTAGCTTGAGCTCATGGGCGACAAAGAACCGCCCAGGACTATAAATGTTAGCATATCTTCATAATTATACATAGCAATAGACTTACCAAGCATGTCGACCCAGACCAAACGCTAGGTGACTATCGCTGATCGTCACCATTCCCAAACCTTTGACCCTCAAGCCTTCCTTCTCGTTCTCCTTCTTCTCTTCAACCGTCTTCCTTTCCCATTCCTCTCTAGAATTCGAGTATCGCCACGGATTATACTTCATAGCCCCTTCAAAAATCTCGTCATCGTGATGTGTCCCTTGCAGATTTAGAGTCACAAAAGCACCCTGCGGTAACGTCCATCCGTAATCGGGGTTATGAAGACCTTCGGGCGCAATGACTTGTCTTTCAACGAGATTCGCTGCAAAGTTACTCAAACGTTGGGATTCGCGAAATGACGAGTCGAGTCGTACCAGAGAGGCGAGACTTTGCTTGGTCCAGTGTCCTTCAGTCGGCTGATGAGCTTTGAGTTCGTCGCGTAGAGTATCGAGAGCGCGTCCGTCGGGGGAAAGGGACCAGAGATCCAACATCCAAGAATGACCTGTCAAAACAGTTGTATGAATAGCTGCAAAGTTGATAGGCAAAATACGCTTGGAGACGACAATGGGATCAAGCTCGAACGCGTTTCCCTCGGCCATGGCCAGACGAATGTGCCATGTAAAATAGTCCTCTGGAGGTGCCCAATTCTTCATCTCAGGATCGCCAGCTTCTTTACGTTGCATATCCTTGATACGCTGTTCAATAATCGGCAAGACACGGCGCGCAGCGGTGCGCCAGTGAAGATAGTTTGGAATAGTAATAAGACGACCGATGATGGGATGCAGGACTTGAGGAAAAGCGTGGAGCAAGAAGCTATTCCGAACAACATCGTCTGTGAAGCGAACCATGGCGTCGATAAAGTTGGGGTCTCGACATATCGTCTCACCAACAAGAAGACGGTTCGTGATACGAGGAACTATAGCGAGCCACATCTCCCAAAGATTCACTTTTGTGAAGCCCTCAGCATCGATATTTTTTGGGTTCTTCTCAGCAGCTGCTTTAACTAGTGTCTCGAGCGCATCTTGAACTGTAGCGTTGGTTTCATCTGCGATAGCTGGGACGAGAGCTGGTAGATTACGAGCAAGATATTTGTGCACAACGCGCGGTCCAAAGTCGTCCTCTGTAAGATCCTTGCCGAGAAAGTTATACTCGCTGTGCATGATCTTATCGTGGGCGTGGGCCGCGGAGAGGATGTGGTCAGGCTGGCTCATCATCCACGCGACTTGGGACCTGGGCATAACGACATCTGGAGGACGTGAGAGTGGCGCTGGAGCAATGAAGGGTTGACCATTTTTGCCATACTATTCACTATTAAAGATATGTCATGGTCAAAAGGTGTGTAGAGGGATACCTTTTCATAACCTTGTCCAGTCCATGCCTGATGCTGGGTAAAGTAGGCAAAGCTATTCCGAATTGTCGAAAACCATTTCTTGGAGTCGTGACCAAGAACAGGAATACTATCAGGGTAACGAGGTTGACTCAGTAAGTCGAAGATGAAAGAAATGACCAAAAATAAAAAGCTGAAAACAAAGACTCTTAGCAAGGTCACTTGAGCTAGAATATCAGCTAACAAAGTCATATTTGAAGCTTGACTATACCACAAAATATTATATACAAAGAAACAATTGAAGATGATGAAAGAAGAAAGAGGTTCTCTGGTTCGAATAATATAAACCCTGGCCATTGACCAAGACTAAGCCACATTCCTCTTTTTTGTTGCTTCTTCTTTCTAACCGATCTTGTTCAGCTGAAAAGACATGAGGATGATATGACGGCGGCACGGTTTATCCAGTACCCCTCCCATGATGACTTTTCCCCATACAGCTAGAAAGTGTTATTAATCATGTTATCGTCACTTGGCAATGCTTCATATTCCCGTTTTTGAAACGTCTTTTATGTCTCAAGTCATGTCAGGGATCGGTGAATTTACTTGCCGAGGGCGCTAAAGAATTTAGAGTTCCAATGACAGGGCTTAGCATCACTGAAGGCCAAGGCCTGGACCTGAAATCTAGACCTGGAATCTAGACCTGAGCCTCCATCTTGTCGGCCAATAGATTGCCGAAACCCTCTCAAACATTTCGTCCAGACTCTAAACTCTCCGCCGTGTCAAACCTTGTCCTGACCTTCATCAACTCAAGTCCGTTCCTAACGCTTCCCTCTCCTCTGATCAACAATCCAATCTCTCCAGGATGGAACCAATTCATCCAAACCAGTACAAGCAACATCAACATACCATCAAAGACAAAGACCCAGACTTCACTACGCATCAAATGTCCATCATTGCCCTCGATGAACTCAATCACCCTGAACAAACTGCGCACCCAGATCAGAACGCCTGTGACGTATAGCGTTGCGAGATATGTCTGCCATCGGACTTCTCCTCGTGAGGAACTCAGTGTTGGAGCACGACGCATGCGGATGTGAAAGACCAAGCTGACAATGATGAAGCAGCCAAAGAAGAAAAGCTGAACAAAGAGACCGCCGACAATGATCTTCTCGCCCATCTTGTTCAAGTCTGCAACGGCCATGAGACCACCACCTATCAACCGTTAGCCGCCATAACCATACATCGTCTTGAAAGACTCACCAGATGATTGGAGCATAAACGATGCGACATCGCCAAAGACGAACAGTTTAGTAAGCCATTTCCTTGGAATCAACGAATGATGTTCTCCATCTGTCAAGAGAATGATTCGTCCGAGGATCATGTAGATCGAGGCTGCGAAAAGTGCCGGTGCAATAAGGATCAAGACGCTTTGCATGATATACGGGCCCATCGACCAACATCCTGGCTCTTCATTCGTATTCAGGACTCGTCCGATATATCCGATGACCTCACCTTACAATTGTTAGTGCATGTCTATCTTTTGTGTCGATCGGGGGTACAACGTACAGACTCCGCCTATAACCAACGGTATAAGATACCATGTTTTGGTTCGCCAAAGTTGCAAAACGTGTAGGAGTGTCGTTATTGCGAACAGGACCACAAAGACAATGTTTGCTTCTTTCGAAGGTACGAATCGATAGAATGCCCATGTTGCATTTTCGTAGTCAGGGTTGCAGTTCATGGCTGCGATGTCGTCGGATCTTTCGGTCTTGGTTCCAAAGTCCAGAACAAGCAACAAGGATCCAAGACTATAAAGAATGAACACAATCAAGAAGTTGTAGTGCTTAGAACAAAAAACCGCTGAACAAGTCAAATCATGATGAACTACCTAAACGAAGGAATTGCTACAGTTTTATAAACAATCAACTCCTAATTTGACCATCAACAACCCCTATCAAACTCGCATACCATCTACACCCGCGTATTCACTTCGTACAAGACATCCCCAATCTCTAAACCTCCCATTAAGCTTGAATCTATCATCACCAGCAGCTGAGCCTCAACGTCAGCTAACTTAGTTCATGCCCTAACAAGTTTAGTTCGCCCGAGTACGCGTACCGAAGCGCGTCTTTCCGAGTATTCGCTCCGGGTTCGGTTCCCTCCGTTGTTGCCTTCGCCTTGTCTTGTCCCGGAACCATGTGAAAAGCTGATTTCTTCCCTTTTCCAGCCTTTATTCATCTCTTTCTGCTAGTCTCGCATTGTTCAATCTCCTAAAAGCGAACCCGCGGGTTTGAGAAACCAACCGATCGGATAGAGTTATGGCTTCTCGAAGAACGCACACCAAGTCTCGCACTGGCTGCTTGAACTGTAAGAGGCGTAAAGTCAAGGTGCGTATGTTCCACTACCACGTTTTTCCTTACGCCAAAGTGTCAATGCGTGAATAAGCTGTAAACAATAGCTAAACTAGCAACCATAGTGTGATGAAGCTCGTCCTTCGTGCTTCCACTGCAAAAGACATGGTGTAGAATGCAGTCTATCATTGCCATCTTCTATCAATGAAAGCGGCGAAACCTATACTCCCAATCTACCAGACCTGACACCTTCAACTCCCGGCTCACTCGAGAACATACAAGTTGACTCTCCTGCTCACTTCCAAGATTATACCCACCCCAGTCCCGCTGACCAAATTGCCCCCTTCCCTGCCCATGAGCTCTGGGCTCGCGACTGTGAACTAATGCACCATTATTGTACCGTGACTGCCGAAAGCCTGTCGATCCGGAAGGACTTGATATATGTTTGGTCAGTTGCCATTCCGAGATTAGGTTACCAGGACCCTTTCGTCATGCATGGTATTCTCGCCATTGCAGCCGCTCACAAAGCCTATATGGTTCCTGCAAGTCGCAAGACATATCTGCCGTTGGCCGATTATCACCAAACTCTTGGGTCCGAAGGTTACCGTCGGCAACTCCAAAACTTCGATCCTTCTAATTGGATGCCTATTTTTGGTTTTGCTTCCGTTGTTGTGTTGCACATGCTCACTCTTTCCATGCGTTCGGAAAATGGTGTGCTTGAGAACCCTATCAACAATATCATAGAGGTAGCTTCCCTGATAAGAGGCATCAGAACAACACTAGAGCCGGTGTTGGGGCGCATAGTCAGGACCGAGTTTGCTCCTGTCGTCTTTGGTATTTGGCCTATGAATCACAATGAAGAGGAAGAAAGGTAACTGCATAGCCTTACCCATCTATGCTGCTGCAATGTTAACCTTCGACATAGTTATCCTTCGCTAGAGAACTCAGTCCTGCCTGTAGATAGTTGGGTAGCTCTCAAGAGACTTCGAGCCTTTCAAGAATCTGATATCCCTGCTAATGGTCTGCAACATTATGCCGCGGCCTTGGATAAATTGGAAACTTCTGTTAGGGTCTTGGCCGCGGCTGGCGCACACACAGAAGCGGGAGCCGTCCAGTTCTGGCTGTATGCCATTGACGACAGTGTGCTGCTCGATCTTGCCGCACGCAGATCCCATGCTCTTCTTCTCTTCGCTTATTGGCTTGTTCATTGGGCAGTCCTTGAGAGGAAATTCTGGTATTTGAGAGGCTGGTCTCGGCAAATAATGAACAAGATAGAGGAAGCCCTGATCGGCCGGACAATGTTCCTCGAGATGTTGCACTGGCCTAAGCAGAAGGTTGCCGAATCCCTTGCATATACATGATACATGATATAATATACCCAGCATATGAGTATATACGAATAGCATACGAATAGCATCCATTGAAACTCAAGTATCCCACCTTTCAACTCAAAATGCTTTTGTGTCCGACAGCAGATTGACTGCCATGTGACTATAGTTCTCTTTCCTCCAACGTATACTCATTACTGGTCGATATGAGCTGTAATGTAGTCCAAGAAGTGTTCTCCATCAGATTTCGGGTCATTTGCAAATAAGCTTCTCGACGGGCGAAAGAACAACCTTCTGCTATGCTCAGGCCAGGTGGCTCTCTCAACGGGTATGCTGTCTCTTGCTCTTCATCTTCGGTTTCACCTTCGGTCTCGTCTTCTGTCTCGCCTTCTGTCTCATTCTGGGAAATGTTGGAAAAGCTGCGTTTTTGACCGGAAGACCTTGGGGCTGAGTTGTCAGGCAAACTTTCAGTCGGCTCTATACCATAGTGACGACCCTGTGAAATGCCCTCTGACTGCGGGTCTGCTGATGTTTCACTTGTATGGTCACTTGTGTGGCGAATCGGTGACCTCTCAGGTTGAGCAACCGACTCTTCGGCTGGTCTCTCTAATTCGACGACTATCTCTTCTTGGCAATCGTTGACTTGAGTGTCCAACAGCTGACTCACAAACTTGGGGGATGAAATAGTTGGTCTTTGTTGTTGAGGGCTTTGCGGTTCGTCAACTGGTGAACTTGGAACACGGTCTGAATTGGTAGTTGTTTGGCTGCCGTGCTGTTGGTGCTGGCTGTTCAACGCATGCGCAGTGGCAAGGGCTTGCATAACTTTGTCATGTTCAAAATCCTCGCCAAAACACAGCCGTCCGAACAGAGATCTAATAGTGATTCCTAGCATGTGTCAGACACGTCAAAGATGATGGGTCCCTGAATTCGTACCCTTTTTAAGCCATTCGGCATGATTAAAAGTGCACGGCCATACGTCTTTTGGACGGAAGACATCCACGAAGTGGCGGAGCTCGGGCAAAGAAGAATGCCTTGAGTAAGGGAAATAGATCGTCTTGGGCAATGCACCCTCATAAATGGGCCTCCGACTTTTGCTGCTTTTTCTCAGCCTTTGGATAAGCATAGTAATGATTTCATCGGCTGAATGCGTGCTCAAGGTGTCGGGGTCCCAATCCAGGGGTATGTTTCGACCTGTCGATACTAGCTGGTCCAAACCCTCTCGAAGCGTATCTGATAAGTCAGTAGTGGTCTCAAACGATGTGAGAACTCTGTAGGATATTAGATTGGCCTAAGTATTGTCCATGCGGCAAACTAACCGTTTCCAAAGAGTGTCTAAGGTGTCTTGATCCAAGGACTCAAGCTCAGCTCCTCGCTGAAGGTCGTCCCCGCCTCCTCCAACTCCAATTTCAGCCAAGTCTCCTGTAGTTAGATGAGCAATTATGGGCTGAATGGACACAGTTGTAGGTCTTTGAGCCACTTCGCACATGTTTCCCTTTTCACAACTATGCAAGCGGACATTGGTATCCGCAGTCAAACATCCTGGATGCGGTGTATTGCCACATAAATGGCCAGTTAATGCTGGTGATTCAGGAGTCAGATGGATATCTGAATGGAATCGTGAGTTGGGATTCCTTGATTTCAGTGAATTGTAGATGCACAGTTTGTACTCGTCAACATGTATCTGGCTGTGTTAGATACTTAATAGTGTGTTAAGATGTATGAAGTTGACCTACCTTAGATCTGAGTGCCTTAGATAGGGCAATCCAGACATCCTCGTAGCCGTAAGTCCAAGCTTGAAGGTGAAAAATGGTATCATCTGGGTAGGCGGAAATCTTTCTCAATAGTTCCGCTATACCATCTACCTTTGCTTGGAATGGGACATCGTCGGTGAAGGACGTATCGAGATAGATTTTGTCGAGGGTTTTGAGACCTGATGTGTATTCGACCAGACTGGGATTGCGGGCAATGGCGTTGACGAACCATGGTTCGCTCCGTATGTCTCCAGTGTACAAAATTGCTTTTCCGTCTCCTTCGACCACTGTTCGTCATTAGTGGGCTGGAAATGATATTCGTACTGTTATCTTACAGAACATGACAGCCCCGGGGCAATGGTTGGCATCAAAGAGCGTCACCTGAATCTGTTGGCCCGGGCGAAGCTCGATAGATGTTGGTGCTTCCAATGGTAAAGGTTTCTGCGAGAGTTAGTAAAATAACAAGTAAATGGAAGCGCACATACCAATATCTTGTCAAGATGTTTAAAGGTTTGTTTCCTGGCTTCAAGAATGCCCTTCGCATAGTTGATCCTACATGGATATCTTTCAAGTTGTAATAGGATCTCGCGAGTGGCCGCTGAGCAATATACACTTTTGATCACTAGTTAGTGCAGAAGACCGAACGGATTCAAGGACTTACAATGGAGATTTTAAGCTCTCCAGACCTGCGAGATGGTCACTGTGGACGTGACTTAGGAAGCATGCCAACGGTGGTGGTGCATTGGGATTCTTGCGAAAGAAGTCGACTGATAGACACTGATCAGAATTCAGTGATCTCAAACAACCAGTCGAACTCACTTCTTATGTCTGGGAATTCAGAAACGATACCGTTGAATGTCGACATTGGTGGTATCTAGGAGCGCTAACACGCGCTCACTGGGAAACGAACAGGTAACAGAACAAAGCACGAATCCAGGAAGTATTCTCAGAACATCAACTCGTTAAATCGGCCTTGGTGCGTTGAAAATAGCTTCTTATGGTATTCAGAACATGCTTTATATGAAGGACAGAAGTTGCTGAAGGGAGCTGAAAGTTGTGTTCGAGGTGTAGAAGGAAAGGGCAGTGGAGAGTCAAGGTCATTGCGCTCGCACTGTGATTCGTGATTCATTTGCCGATGGCAGTCGCACCTGCACAGTGCTTACTCTATCTAACATGAAAAACACCAAGGCAATGATCGCGACTGCCTATAATCTTCCCGTTGACCTTCAACCAGTTTAGATACAGCATATTAATGGCAAAATTCAAGACTCTTGCATCGTGAGGGCTTGGCTTTTAAAATACGGACTCGCTTTTTGCGCAACCTTTTGATTCTATCTCATCTAAATATACAAACGGAATCATCATCTTCGTTATCGTCGTCATCGTCAGAATTATTCTGCAACCGCACTATGCAGCAACAGACCTCCATTGCCAGCAGTAATATCCAGCTTCACGCCTTGAGCGATAAAGTAAACATGTCCCTCTTCGAGCTCAAATGACTTATCGTTCGCCTTCACTGTTGCACTGCCTCGAGTCGCCAGAATAATCTTGGGACCACCTTCACTCAAAGTCTCACGCTCACCAGACTGGAGATCGGTAGCAAGAACGTTGAATTCGCTGGTGGGAGGCTTGAAGAGTTGGGTCTTGCCCTCTTTGCTTCCGGAGTAAGTCTCTGGCTGAAGGGTGGTTTGCGTCTTGGTTGTGGACTCCCAGTTCAGTACTGAGCAGAACTCGTCGACGTTATCTCGCTCTGCTTTGGGGCAGAAACCAGTGTTGAGAACGTTGTCAGAGCGCGCCATGCATTCGATGATGTCGCCCTGGATGTAGGCATGGATACCACCAGCGGGGATGTAGATGACCTCGCCTGGCTGGAGGAGCATGTAGTTCATGCACAGAAGAGCAACTAGGTTACCAGGATCGTGTTCGGGGAACATGTCCTCGAGCTTCTTAGCGACCTGAGGAATGTGGGAGTTGAGGCCAGTGAAGGCGGAATCGGGGAGCTCCCTGATTGCCTGGAAAGTCTTCTTGATATCTTCGTCAGACAAAGTTAGAATTGTTCGGACGACCTGCTTCAATCCCTCGGGACTAATCTTCTCATCGGCGACTGTGGCACCTCCAGCAACAAGGAAGTGTCGCAGAGGCTTCTGGCGCAAGACATCCACGATGGCCTCAACAGGCTTGAAGCCGCAGAAAGCTTCGAATTCGGACAGAGCAAGAGCAATCTCGGGCTTGTGGTTGCCATCAGTGAACGAATCAGGATCCTCCTTGTGCTTCTTGCTCGAAAACTCCTTGTTGGGGTGAACTTGCAAAGGCAATGCCTTCGCGATTGACAGAACCTTGGGCAGGTATGGCAACTTGCTGTGTCCAAACTTGGAGGTTACTTTTTCTCCGAGAAGCTCTTTGGGGAATCGGTCCAGAACATCTTGAAGATCCTCGCCTGTGCTAGCGACGTAAGAGGGCAAAACAGGGTAGGTGCCCATCCACATCTCGGCGTATGGCTTGTCCTCATCAATCTTGAAGTTCTCCTTGCCATCGCCATCCCATCCTGGTGTCTTTTCGCAAAGTCGCGCGGACAGAGAGTTTGAGCCTTGCTTGCCCCATGGGTATTGGTTGCAGCCGCAACGGAGTTGGTAGAAGGGAGCTGCTGATGTTGACATTTTGCTCGTTAATACAAAAGAATATGATGTCTTCTGTTATGTTTTGGGAAGCTTTTTTGAAGTAACTATAAAAGATATGGTGAGGTGCAATTGATATAACGTTGAAATTCTATGAATGGGTCGTCATCTTGTCATCACTCGTCGTTGACGTCAGGCAGTATTGGTAATTGAATCAAGGCCACACAATGCGAAGCTCTTTCAGCAGGCCCAGTGTAATTACATCACTTTGTTGATTATCGATATGTAGAGAGCTACGTACAGTTCTCCGCAGCAAGCAAGCCAGACTTGGCATGGATATCATATCAGACGAGTGAATCAGAAGTAACTTCCAGAAGCTCGATCCCGATGCTACCGGACATGGGCTCCGGCGATGACCCGCTTTTCTATGGCAGATTCCGAAAATCCGGGACTAATTCACGGACGTATGGCGATCAATTAACTCAACCTGAGCGCGCAATTCGCAGGCATGAAGCTTGTGATATTGTCATGATGCATTAGCCCGCAGGTTGGAGTATCTGAATTCTTAGGCTAGCTAAGCTAAAACTGATTCTAATCTTATCAGATCTTGTTTGAAGGTTTCAGTAACATTGGACAAGTGATTAGGACAACCATATTCCACAAGTGATTGGCAATAAACCTCAGCTTGCTAAGCATTTTATTTTCGCTGATTTAGTTGTAGTAAGTCCTTCGTTGTCTGACCACATCTGGATATTTCCAAGATCCAAGTTAGAATAGTTAGCTACTACAGGAGTCACTATTGTAGAAATAGCACTACCCTGGAGCCTTAATAAATTAGATTATGCTAGAACATACTACCTTGTCCAGATACAAGTAAAACAAAGAGCACCGATGGATCTAGCACTGTGATAAAGCAAGAGAGACAAGTAAACATCCCTATGAATGGTTTCTGAAGTCACCTGCGTGTAGTGAGACACCCAGACAGGTGTGATAAGCATTTCCTCAATGCGCCCCCACCTAAGCAAGTTCCAAACCATGACAGCCGAGAATCATCGCAATGCCTGTTGCCATGGCCGCAGGGTGTCAGAAGAAATGCCCGCTGGAAGCACAAGAGACGGAAGAATTTGGTCACCTTATGCCAGCTTAGGCTAGTATTTAGGCAGCTTTATTTCTGTGGCCTAAGTCTTAGAGGACATTTCTTCTGTTACTTACCTAGCATGGATAACAAGTGACAGTAGCATTGAAAACTGTACTAGTGATGAATGCTTCAGCTCGGCAGTTCGAGTCCTCCATTTAGGAAACAAGAGGGGTGCTCAATTGTAAATTGGTCTTGTGATGAAGAGATGTACATTATCGGATTGGTTTACCAGAAAAGAACCATCCCCGTCCTCAATTCGAATCACAGTCACTTCAATCGGGTGCTCTTTATACGCCGACATTTCGATGTAGTTTGCGGTGTGACAAAAGAGTCTTGGGGTTAGCTTAACATGGTCTGATGCAACGCCGCTCAGCTGCTGTGAGGGTCTGTCTATGATAATGCTCCAGTAAACCTTCCCATAAACTTTTCAAGTTGTAAATATGTAACCAACGTCTAACACAAATGATTGTACTATGATATGATTAGGATCATGCCTGAAATCGTCATGAGACACTTTATACGCATGTCATAACTCGACCTCGTGGCGCACGCTTCTGTATGTTAGTAAGATAGACGATGGGGTCGCATAACAGGTCGCGGCGACCCTTTGAGAGGGATCAAGACCCCTGCAGCAGCGGGCCGCTCAATACCACGGATTGAAGCGAGAGTCCGTGTTGGTTTTGTGAAGAGCTGACCAATAATACACAAAATGAGCGTTCCTGGCTAGGGTGAGGCCAGCGTCACTTGCATTAGCTCCAAGTCATCAGACGAGGGTCTTGATGTATGTGGAAGCGACGTTGGGGTCGAGATAGAAGTTGGTAGTTCCAACTGACATACAAACAAAAGTTGGAACACAGTTTCTAATATGCGGCCGGTACTCAACTGACAATTGGCGGTGTAAGAAAGTCCAACAGGTCATCTGATATTTTCTTCGTGGAGAATATACGGATCCCGAACAAATCTTCGTGCATGAACTGCACAACGGATTGTACATATACAACATTCTGATTGGGTTGCAGCTCAAATGTGATATAGGTGCTGGAAGCGGAAGAAACAGTTCCGATCAATAGTCCCGAGCATGTGATATAAATCAAGGATGCAAGGTAGATTATGTATTTGCTCTTCCTATAGTCGAACAAACGGTGGTTGGAACAAAAAAGGCCTTGGCTGAGATGATAGATGATGAACTTCAATTTTGGCGTGACAATGTCACGAATCAATGCCTATAGGAGGACGACGAAAGCGCACGGCTGATTCTCGATAGACATCAGGATCTGAATGGATATTGGACCAGAGCGCCAGGATGGAATTGTTGAGATATTTCCACAGCTTGTCTAGATGGAAACCGTGAATCTTGGTGCCTGGAAATGGTGTAAGTAAACGCATCAGCATATCGTACGCACCTACGCAATCTTCCATAGGCACCGATATTTCACCTTGATCCACGCAACTAATAACGCGGCCCACGGGTATGGAGACAGACTCCACGATATCGACGGTTCGTGAGTGAGTGTGCGCTTGAGTCGGACTGAGGTGAAGAAACTATGGCGGCGGTTAAAAGGTCGAGGCTTGGACAATCTTGGAATGGTCCATCTTCAAGATACGGGACGTGAAGTGGTTTACAAGGCACCTGAGCGATGTTACTGGTTGTAAGATATTGGGCCTAAGACGGTCCGTCAGGCGGTTGTTAATGCAGTCAGGCACTAAATGGTCGTTATGGTGTTGGAGTGGAGATGGAAGCGGCGATGAGACGGCAACGGGGATTAACGAGAGCCAGTGATGATGGAATATGAATAATTGTCGCGGATACTGTAGCATCCAGAGATTTGAGTCGTGAATATTCAACGTGGTCTCTTGCGATTAAGCTTAGTGAATTAAGTATGGAAACCATGATGGGTACCTCCTGCTTGCTGTAGTAGCTCGGGTCGTGTCCAGAATCAGAAGGTGCCTCCTTCCGTTCAGAAAAACATGTCTCAACTGTAGATTAGCCGCCTGACTTAATACAAATGGTCTGGGCTTTTATCCGTCTCATCAGCTACGAATTGCGCTGTTTTCGCTCATTCTCAACCGCTTGCAGTGAGAAACCATTAGGTGCTGTATTGGATGACCTGGGGACATTTACCGCGCTTCGAGACCCCCTGGAGCCATTTCGTCACCGCCGTACGCCAACTGGGCCTGACAGACCCCGCTCTCCGACGACCTCGACCTCGACCTCGACCTCAACTTCAATCTTCAACTCCCCTTGACTGACTTGTCCCTGTTCATCCTCACAACCTCTACGGGACGAGTCATTATCAAAAGTGGTGTCTTCTCTGCGACACCAACTTGTACCTCCCAAGGTGGTACCACGAATCCACGGTTCCTGCCAGCAGCGCAGCGCAGCCTAGCTGCATCTACAGCAAGCTTATTTGACTCTGGACTTCTAGCTCTTAACTGGCTTCATAGCTTATCCCCCGCTACGGCCCCCAACTTGCCTGACGACTCGACCCGCCTCTTAATCCCGCCGCTGCCACGCACTTCGAGCCAAATACATCGATCGGGTCGCATTGCACGCGGCCAGCCGTTAATCGATCTTGACCCTCTAGGACAGATCTGTCTTTTCCTCCGCAGGGTCATCTTACTCGACATATCCTGCAACCATTAGCTGCATCTGCATCTGTGCAACCGATAAGCTTGGAGCTCTGACACCTCCGCGCGAAACCGTTGCATAACCCTTGGCTCTTCGCCAACGCACTTGTTTTCTCACCCGCCTCGACCAATTGCTCTCCCGAACGCGCCAATCCGCTACGCTACCTGTCCTTAAGTGCCTGTCATGGCGCAGTCTCCGATGATCTCGGTGCCTCTCAAGGCTACTAACGAGATCGACTGGGTTGAACCTCTCAAAGGATACATCCGCGACACTTATGGCGACGATCCCGAACGTTATGCAGAGGAATGCGCTACGCTGAATCGCTTGAGACAAGATGTGAGAGGTGCTGGTAAGGACAGTACGTCTGGAAGAGATATGCTCTACCGTTACTATGGACAACTGGAGCTCCTCGATCTACGATTCCCGGTAGATGAGCAGCACATCAAGATATCCTTCACATGGTTAGTTCTTCCCAGGTCCACACCTGGCATGGGACAGTACGCCTGGCTCCTTGCCGACTCTCACTAACCTTGTTGTGTTCAGGTTCGATGCATTCACTCACAAGTCTACTGCTCAGTATTCACTCGCTTTTGAAAAAGCTTCCATCATCTTCAATATTTCCGCGGTTCTATCCTGCCATGCTGCCGCCCAGGATCGCGGCGACGAGTCCGCTCTTAAGACTGCATACCACAACTTCCAAGCCTCTGCTGGCATGTTCACTTACATCAACGAGAACTTCCTTCACGCACCATCTTCCGATCTTAGCAGAGAGACTGTTAAAGCCTTGATTCATGTCATGCTAGCGCAAGCCCAAGAAGTTTTCCTTGAGAAGCAAGTTGCTGATAAGAAGAAGATTGGGCTGCTTGCTAAATTGGCTTCTCAGGCGGGCTACTTGTACAGTCAAGCTCTCGAAGGGGTGCAAGAGAACGTCACCAAAGCCATCTTTGAGAAAGTTTGGTTATTGATGATCCAGGTATATAGAGCCACCATTATTGGATTATGTACCGACACTGACACTAACACTGCCAGATCAAAACCAACCTTCTCAACTCCATGGCACAATATTATCAGGCGCTAGCAGATGACGAAGCAAACCAGCATGGCATTGCTGTGGGACGACTACAAGCTGCAGAGGCTCAAGCAAAGGAAGCCGAGCGTATTGCGAGGAGCTTCCCCAACTCTGTTCCCATGAGCTCGAACCTCAACTCCGATTGTGGAGGATTCCTCCAGGAATTGACCAAGAGACATCTATCAACAGTTTCAAACCAACTGCAGAGTGCCTTGAGGGACAATGATTATATTTACCATCAAGAAGTGCCCGCTGAAGCGAGTTTGGAAGCTGTCGCAAAGCTTCCTGCCGCAAAGCCCATTCCCGTCAGCGAGCTGTATGCCGGTCAGGATATTCAACGCATTACTGGACCTGATCTTTTTGCGAAGATTGTACCGTTCGCCGTTACGGAATCGGCGAGTTTGTACGATGAAGAGAAGGCCAAGTTGGTGCGGGCTGAGGCTGAGCGAGTGGACACAGCCAATGGTGAGATGGCAGCCAGTTTGGACTATTTAAGGCTTCCGGGTGCATTGCAAGTTCTGAAGGGCGGGTTTGATCAGGACATTCTGCCCGATGAGGACTTCCGACAATGGTGCGAGGATGTTTCCGACCAGGAGAACCCGGTGACTTTGTTCGATTCATTGAAGACCGAAAAGGACTCTATTCTCTCGATTTTGGACAAGAGTACGAAGCAACTCGACATGGAAGAGGGCGTATGTGAAAAAATGCGCTCCAAGTATGAGAACGACTGGACCCAGCAGCCAAGCTCTAGATTGACAACAACTTTACGGGGCGACATCCGCCACTATCGCGAGGCTTTGGACGAAGCATCGAGGAGTGACAACCAATTGGCGGGCAAACTGCGACAGAATGAGATGGACTTTGACGAAATGCGACGGGCTGCTAAATCGGGCGAAGTTGACCAGCTTTTCCAACGTGCTGTGGCACAGGCACGAGCAAGAAGTAGTAATGCTACTAGCCCGGCCGGCATAGAACCCAATCTTTTGGATGATGATTTCGATGAAGGACCAAGCGTGGTGGATCAAATCAACAGAGTGGAGGATATCCTCAAGAAGCTGAACCTCATCAAGCGAGAACGCAATCAAGTATTGAAGGATTTGAAAGAAAAGGTGAGTGAAATTGGGAAAACCCAATCTGGGCTTCGAATTAACCTCGCTAGGCTCATAACGATGATATCTCACAAATTCTTATTTTGAATAAGAAGTCGATAGCCAACTACGAGCAACAGTTGTTCGAGCAGGAACTGGAAAAGTTCCGACCTCACCAAAACCGACTTTTACAAGCCAACCACAAGCAGTCAGCTTTGATGAAGGAACTGACAGGCACGTTTAACAGACTGCTACAAGACAAGCGAGTTCAATCAGAACAGACCAAATATGAGGCTATTCAGCGACAACGATCGTCAGTCATCAACCGATATAAGCGAGCGTACCAGGAGTTTCTTGATCTGGTTGCAGGTTTGCAAAGTGCCAAAAACTGGTATGCGGAGATGCGCGAGACAGTGGAGAGCTTGGAGAAGAACGTGGATAGCTTCGTCAACAACCGTAGATCAGAAGGAGCGCAATTGCTCAATCAGATTGAGCAGGAACGGTCATTGAACAAGAATTCACAGGCTGAGATGGAACGCGAGAGACTGAAAGGGCTCATGGATCGAATGTCGATAGACCCAAATAAGTCATCACCGCAACCTCAGCAAAATCGACCAACACCTCCGGCGCAGTACCAGCAGAGTCAAGCTCCTCGATACCCTCAGACCAACTACCAAGGGCAATATGGGCAGCCGAACTCACCACCACCTCAACAGCAGACGCTGGGTCAACAACAAGCTTACCAGAACTTTTCACCGCCGCCAACAACAACCACACAGTCATTTGTACCGCCCCCTATCAATACTTTCGTCCAGCCTACATATAACCCTAGCCAGTATGGACGTACACCAGGCCCTACATCGCCTCCCCCGAACCAAACGTCGTTCAACCTTGGAGGCTACCGGGGCCCCGCATCGCCACCTCCAAACCAGACATCATTCGGACAAACCCAATCGTTCGGCGGATATGGAGCGTCATCGACACCGCAGACACAAGGAGGCTACGTACCGCCCGGATTTGTGCCTCCTCCTCCTCCGCCTGGACCACCACCACTGGGGCCTCAACAGACATTCCATTATGGCAACCAACCTAACAGCGCGCATCCAAACAGTGCTTATCCGCATAGCGCCCATCCTCAGCCGCCGCAGCAGCAACAACAGCAACAACAGCAACAACAGCAAAATGATCCCTGGGCTGGCTTGAATGCATGGAAATAATTGGAAGGGAAGAGCAAGGAGTAAACTCTTGGGACGAGTTTGGAGAATCATCTGGCTATGATATTGTCTAAACCTAAGAGAAGGACCAGGGTGCTGTGGAAAAGCTATGTTGAATTAACACATTGCAATAGCAACAATAGGAGCTGGGTTGAAGAGGATAGCAATAGAGAACACTGGTCACAATATATGAGGCCCTCCAGTACATTGAAGATAAGAGAATACCTACTGTAAGCTCGCCACGCATTCTGCCGAGGTTGTAGTCACGGCTAAATATGGCATGAACGGTACTTGGTCAGAAAGCTACGCAGTAGTCTCCGCACCATTTTACCCCGATTGCCCGAACCATCAACCCCAACTAGAATTAGACGCTATAACTTTTTTGTCGATGTTGCAAGTAATACAGGCTTTCTTAGAGGCTGCTGATGAGAATTTATGGAGAATTTCCCCGCAGAAAACCAGTTGAGAGGTTGAACTGATGCCTTCCGAACCGGTCGGATCCATTTCCGCGTCGTTCCCTGAGTATCCGCCGGTCAAGTCTCCGGCGCGTCGAGACGAGACGAGACATTCTTTTTAATCCTTTTGTATCTCTCGTATTTCTTATACGGTGCATCTCTCTGGCCTATCTCTCAATTATTTATTTATATTTTTGACTCTGGTATAACTGAGTCATTCTTCGGGTAACATCTCACAAGACTTGGACTATATCCTGTCGATCAAGAACCTATTTCGTCATTCATCCTCGGACAAAAGGCAACGCGATCAAATATCTTGTCCTCTTTCGCAATTGCAATAAACCCAATCGCATTCTTTATACTTCAAAATCACATAAACCGTCAATATGGTGCTCAAAGGCGGCGAGGTTGCTGAGCACAACAGCGCTGATTCATGCTGGGTCATTGTTCATGTATGAAACAACAATATCTGGCGACTTACCGACTTTTGACTGACTTGAGTGTCGCGATAGGGTAAAGCATATGATGTTACAGAGTTCCTACCAGGTAAGACTTACTGAAAATGATGAGAGAAGTTTGAACAAGACTAACAATTTATAGAGCATCCTGGAGGCAAGAAGATTATCCTCAAGTACGCTGTATGTCTCAATCGCATTGAATCTCACATGCGTTATCTAACACAGCACAGGGTAAAGATGCTACCAAAGAATATGAACCTATTCACCCTCCCGACACTCTAGACAAGTACCTCGATGCCTCGAAGCATCTTGGTCCCGTCGATATGGGCACCGTCCAGGAGGAGGCCGTGGAGGCAGACCCCGAGGAGGAGGAACGTCTTGAGCGCGTTGAGCAAAAGCCTCTTTTGTCGCAATGCTACAACCTGTTCGACTTTGAGGCTGTCGCTAGACGCGTCATGAGCAAGACTGCGTGGGGATACTACTCAAGTGCCGCTGACGATGAGATTGTAAGTTGACTTCAATTGCAGAATGATTGGGTTACTAACCTTTGGCAGACAATGCGAGAGAACCACAGCGCTTTCCACCGCATTTGGTTCCGTCCTCAAATCCTCGTTGACGTTGAACACATCGACTTCTCAACCACAATGCTCGGCACAAAAACTGACATCCCAGTCTACGTGACAGCCACAGCCCTCGGCAAACTGGGTAACCCAGAAGGTGAAGTCGTTCTCACTCGCGCCGCAGCCAAGCACAACATCATCCAGATGATTCCCACCCTGGCATCCTGCTCATTCGATGAAATTGTGGACGCTAAGGCTGGTGACCAAATCCAGTGGTTGCAGCTGTACGTCAACAAGGATCGCTCCATCACCAAGAAGATCGTCCAGCATGCTGAGAAGCGTGGCTGCAAAGGTCTTTTCATCACTGTTGATGCGCCGCAGCTTGGTCGCCGTGAGAAGGATATGCGATCCAAGTTCACCGATCCTGGATCGCATGTCCAGGAGGGTACCGATACGGATAACAGCCAGGGCGCCGCGCGAGCTATTTCAACCTTTATTGACCCTGCGCTGAGCTGGAAGGACATCGCTTGGTTCCAGAGCATTACCTCCATGCCCATTATCCTCAAGGGTGTTCAGCGTGTTGAGGATGTTCTCAAGGCAATTGACTATGGCTGCCAGGGTGTCGTTCTCTCCAACCATGGTGGTCGCCAGCTCGAGTTTGCGCGATCCGCTATTGAAGTCCTCGCCGAGACCATGCCCGTCCTTCGCGAGCGCGGTCTCGAGAACAAGATCGAAATTTTCATCGACGGTGGTATCCGTCGCGGAACCGATATTCTCAAGGCACTCTGCCTCGGCGCTCGTGGTGTCGGTATCGGACGACCTTTCCTCTACGCCATGAGTGCTTACGGCGAGGCTGGTGTTGCTCGCGCTATGCAGCTGCTTAAGGATGAACTTGAGATGAACATGCGACTTATCGGAGCGAGCAAGATCGAGGATCTACATCCTGGCATGCTTGATCTTCGAAGTTTGTTCCAACACTCTGCCGTGCCATCGGATAACCTGTCGTCTACTGTGTACGATCCTTTGGCTGTGCCTGCGCAGAGACCCAAGGCTGGACCTAACCAAGAAGCCATCAAAGCGAAGCTGTAGAAGACTTGTGCTTTGTTGATAAAGGAGTTGTTTTCTGCACAACATTTGTGTCCGTATATGTAGAGTCGGGCTTAGACCACTGACTTGATAAGATGAGCGTCGAATTGTATAAACAAAAATATTGATAAATTTAACCTCGCTATGCAACATATCTAATTCATTACTCTTCAACCAAAACCCTATTCTTACAGACCTTTCATAAACTCTTGCAGTGACATCGGTTTTCTCACAGCATTATTTAATCCTTCATGATATGTCACCCACACCTTGCGCTCCTTAACTTCTTTCTTTGCTTGTTGACTGCTTCCAATGACTTCAGCCAGTGGCTGTGCCACAATGATGCGACCGAAGAAATCACGCTTGATGAGCGTTGCATCCTCTGCATCTCCACCGAGCGTGAGTTTCTTCGCATTCATAATCTTATCGGTGTTGAGCGTCTCAACGTGTCCAAGAGGGTTGCCTGCTTGGAAGCGAGCCTGTCGAGCAATAGCCTCTCGTTCTATGAGTGTTCGTTTCAATTCCTGGTCAAGAACCTGGCGAACGGCATATCGCGTAGGTGCTCCGGAGGGTAGAAGTAGTGATGCGCCTGTCTCAAATGTGGACAACACGTCGAGATCCCTGTGATAAAGTTAGTTATAATCATTTAACAAAAACATATGTAAACTTACGGTTCCAAGCGGTACACATATTGTGGTGTTCGATTGACCATTGAATCACTCTCAATTCTTCCCTTTTGCAACTCAATGCCAACCTCGGCGAGGACTTCAGCGGCACGTTTGACCATAGCACGCTCAGAGTCTTTGCGCACACTGGCCGTAGAGCCCTGACTACCACCCACAACAACAGGTTTGACATCCGGAGAGACGATGCGCGCGAGGTACGGGAGAAACTCTGCAGAAACCTCTTCGGCACTGCGGAATGAACGCATCAACGTGGGTGGAAGTTGAGCTTGCAATGCCTGAAGTTGGGATCTGTTCTGACGCTCTGCTTCAAAGGCTTGATAGTCAGCGCGAGGGCCAGAGAAGGGCATCGGAGGAGCATCATCCTCGGCATCACCACCCCATTTGCGATCGTAACCCTTGCCAGGGAAATATCGTTTGGGAGAAGCGAAGAGATGATGGCATGCTAGCACGGGTTGACTGAGATATTGTGCCAACTCCCATTCTTGACTGGCATAAAGACGAGACTGGCAAGTGTCATGGAAGTGCATCCATTCGTATGCTTGACCAGGTTTGGTGAGGTAAAGATCATCGTTGAAGTCACGATTTGGATACTCGGCGAACACCTCAGTCATGATATGGCTGATTTCACCGCTTGTGTCAATCATTTGTCGAAGTCGCTCCATGGCATGTTTCTTTCGGACCTCGCCAAAGCCAAGCTCAGATTGTGGTTGTTCATGTTGAGTTTTGGTTTCCGAGAAATCCATTGCCTGCTTGGGAAAACCACCTCCTTCTTGGAAGAGTCTTGAAACAATATCCTTGACACTGCCACGACCTAGACCACGACCACCACCAGAGCCGCTGTTAAGGTCCTGGAGCACATTACGCTCTAGCCATTGCCGAGTGAGGCGGGCTGTGCCATTTGGTGCAGATGCCCGAAATCGACCAGCGACCCATTCGCCAACCACCATAACACCGCGAAGATCACCCTCAACTGTGCTCTCAGCTCCCTTTTTTGAATCGATACCGCTTGTCATACCCCAAGCTGCCTCACAGATCTTTCGAGCAGCATCTTTGTCGCAAGGGATGCCTTCATTCTCAAAGACCTTACTTAGCCGATTGACGACTGAGTCCATGGTAGGCTTGCCAACATGGATGATCTCAGCCAAGTTGGATTGTCGGAGTGGTCGGAGAGCTGGGGCATACACGTCGTTGCAGATAAGAACTAGAGGGCGTAATAGTCTGAAGTCGTCGCCCTTTTTCTTCTTCTTATTTCCATAGTTGTTGGAAGACGTGTTGCCCGGTTCATTCTTTTGGTCCAGTAGCACCAGGTCTATCAAGGCCTTGACAAAACCGCCTTCACCCGAGCCTCCTGAGCCTGAGACGACACCGTCCACTTCATCCACCACAACGCAAGCTGGTTTGGCTAGCTTTTGCGGACCATTGGCATCTTTGGTGTTGCTGACTGTCTTGACGCTCTCTGTTCCCAAACTTGTGCGGATGCGGTTTTTGACAACGTCACGACTTCTGTCATCACTGGCATTGATCTCCATGACTTCATACCCTGCTTGTCTAGCACAAACATGCGCCAAAGTTGTCTTTCCCAATCCAGGAGGTCCCGTCAGCATAAGGATCTTCCTATGAGGCTTCTCCTCCTCTTCCTGTTGCTTTGCGCCTGGCCGTCTTTGGATTATGGGCTGTGATTTTGATGCTCCTGGAAATACTACAGGATCCCATTTCTTCAACCACTTCAAGACCAGTCGGTTGGTGCGATCGTCGCCACACAAGTCTAGGAAGCTTCGAGCTCGATATTTCTCCGTCCATAAAAGTGTCCGCTTCTGCCTTTTACCTCCCGGAACTTGAGGCTCGATCGATCGTACTGGCAGTTCAGGCTCTGGTGGGGCTTGCGCTTTGCTCTTGATCTCAGCAGAGGCAGCGCTCATAAGATTGTGGATGTCAATTCCGTAATAGCTTCGTTTCGCTCGTCCCTCTTTCGTCTTTGACCGAGCTGCAACCATCGCCTCATATGTAGGTGCAGAGGTTGTCTTGCGTTCCTTAATCGTCTTGGCTTTGCCATTGCAAGCCGTCGCAGTAAAAAGCTCTGGCACATGACTACTAAAGATAGAGGAACCCGTAAAGATCGGTCTATGGCTGAGGCGCACTGGTTCTTGAATTTGTACATCGGAGGTGTCTTCGTTTTGTTCGGAATCAATAAGATTCACAACTGGCTGCTCCTTTTGCGATACTGTTTCTGAAGGCTTTTCTCGTGGATCTTCGGTCATTAGACGTTTTGTTGTACGGGTGGAGTCTGGAGCTTCCTCATTGTCGTCGGAATCGGAATCGTCGTCCTCGACGAGGAATGGACCTCGAGCTTTTGGTTTTGGAGGGTCATGATCGTGGGGTTTAGATCGTTTTGTCGGAGGAGAACGAGGGAAATCAACAGGCGAGGATGCTGAAAGCATATTGAAAACCCTTTTTAGACGAAAAAGAGTAGTAACAAAACTTGATACCAAAGAATTGTCAAGATGATAGTGTAGGGGTGGGACTGAATTAATCTCCAGGGCGTCTCCAGGTGAGCGACGCGTCGGGTTTAATTGAGTCGCGTCTCGCCGTGTAAGTTAATTGAACCCCACTATTTGGCGTCAGTGCGATTATGTCAGCCGAGTGACTTGCATTTTGAACCTCCATGGCCGGACCCGTGATAATCCGGTGGGCGAGTCGAATTGAAGCCAAAAATTTGGCTCCAACAGCATAATCACGACGAGCCAGTTCCCAGCACCGTGGGCCTCAATCTGCCAATATGCGTCGGCCTACGAAGTATTACAGTCTTACCAGGCCGGTATGCTAATAAGCTCCCTCAATTGACCTATTCCCGATGGGTCGAACCCCGCGAGGCGAATTTTCCCTTGCTAACCGACGTACGATATAGAAACTCAGGCAATCATGGAACAAGTACAACTTGTTTAATATTGCCCGCGCGACCGGCCGCGAGCCACCAGTCAAGGGTCGAGCGACATTCTTCCAGCAGAAGTGGGCAGCCAAGTCGAAAACCCGAGGTTACCACGGCGAGCATGTTTCCGAGAAGAAGTGGGTGCGACTATTTTCACGACGACTTCAATCCGCCGTCGATCTTCCCCCCGAGTACCTTGCCGCCAACGATGGTGCCGAGCAAGCCGCTGGTCGTGGTTCGGGCTTGTCGACATCCAAGGTGACCGCCGAGTCTTACTCTAAAGTGCCTGGACCCAGCTCTACAGCCCGTCCTCCTTCTCATCCGGCTCAGCGAAGTCGTGGCTTCGGTGATGTCAACGAGATGTTGTCTGAGCATTTCCAGAATATGACACCCTATATGCAAATGACATTTGCACCTCTGGAGCGAAGACTGGACACAGCCGTTTTCCGTGCCATGTTCGCCAGTAGTGTACGACAGGCTCGTCAGTTTATCATTCACGGTGCTGTAAAGGTCAACGGCAAGAAGGTAAGTCACACAGGACTCTTATGTTGGAGATGGTTCTGACATTTTGTAGATGGTTCACCCATCATACGCATTGAACCCCGGTGACATGTTCCAAGTTGAGGTTGAGAAGGTTTTGTACGGAACTGGCGAGCAGAAGAAGCCTGGTGCTGTAACGGAGGATCGAACGAAGGAGCAGCTCGACCAGCAAGAGGAGGCTGTCAGACAACAAGGTCTCAAGAAGCGTTCAAAGATTCTGGATGCTGTGGCTGCCAAGGAAGGAGAGGGGGCTGAGTCTGCCGAAGCGAAGCTTGGAAAAGGATCGCGTAAGGGTGTTGAGCGCGAGGTGCAAATGCATCGCATCAAGAACCTTCGTTTAACGGCCCGAGAAATTCTAAAGGGCGATATGAGACAGCTATCGGCTAAGCAGAAGAAGGATCTGCGATTGTTCCGAGACACTGCCCAGCGTCTTCTTTCTCTCCGCCCGGACCGCGAGCTCGACGCACGAGAGCTCCTTGAGCAAGTCCAAGCTCAAATCAACAAGCTTGACACCGTGGAAGCTTTCCGCAAGGCCGACCCAGCCCCTGCTGAGGCATCGGCCGAGACAGAGACTTCGGCTGACGACAAGGCCACGAAAAAGAAGGAGGCACAGGCTAAGAAGGCGGAATTCAGGAAAAAGGTCCTCGAGGAGGGTCTTGAAAGTCTCACAACTAAGGAGGAGAGGGATCGGGCCATGAACATTCTGGCTACTGAGAACCTGACCAACGAGGAAATCCGCAAACTGGTCTTCATCCTCAAGAACGACGCCGAGAACCCTATCGACCACTCGAAACCCTACGTTACTCCCTGGCGCCCTCGACCATTCATGTCCGCCTTTGCTTTCATCCCTCGCTACCTCGAAGTCAACCCCAACATCTGCGCTGCAGTCTATCTCCGCCACCCGGTGGCACGAAAGGGAATGGCCGAAGTTCCTACACCTTTCAGTTACTTGACCAACCAATTGGCTCATAACTGGTACTTGGGACGAGGTTGAATAAAAAGCGTTTATGTAGGTATAGTAAATTTTTGATGCCGGTATGACGGTTGGGACGAGTTTTGGCTGGGCAGATGGCGTGCCTGTGTAATATACCACCTTTTAGAGTATACGGTAGACAGCCGGATGTACCTTGTATGTATCACCACTGTTAAAAGCATTCATATGAAGTGGATTGTATACTGTTCTGTGAAACCCTACTAGTGTCTATCAAACCTGCATAAGTACCCTCTTTGCTTACACGCTCTTCTCCAGTGATGTTCTGAAGCATGAACTATCACCTGGTTCAGAGCCGGAGATGAGCTCGGCCTAGTGCTGAGCAGAGTCAGCGTAGTAAGTATGATCTACAACACCGAACAGACCTCCGGTACGCCTCATGGTACGAAGATATCTAGTGAGCCGCCTGTTAGGTCGTGTCGGGTGGACGGTAAGATGTCTCGGAGTAACGATCAATTCTCGGTTCACTCGCTGAGCTAGACTTAGCAGAACATTACTCAGGTTTACGTCAACGAAGGTGTATTTCCATTCAGCAGCCACAGTCTCGGAGCAAGGACCCCCAAAGGCAATAAAACCTGTACTCGATTCTTTGACCCGTTGGTGGCTGGCTGCACATGAAAGTCTAATTCGAGAGTCCAAAGTACCAAGGTAGACACAAATGTGTAACTCCAATGGGTGGTAAAGCCATGAGATAGAGCATGGCTTCTGCCACAGCCTCCTATGCTGTTCATAATACGACCGAAAAAGACGTAGACTGATAGAGCAAACATAAGGGTGCGTTATCTTTCCACGACGCCAGAAATGTAACCCGATAAGGTTCAGATGTGCCGTCCATGCACCTGGACTAAGGCATGCAATATGAACCAAACAATACAGCCCAAATGATAATCTTCAGGCGCCACAAGAAGCACGGATGGGGATCCTTCAGTACCATGCACACGGATAACATTGCAGCTCGAATCCTGGCCAAGGCTGATTCTAGACCCTTTTCATACACTGCTGTTGGTTAATCTCAAGGGGATCTTCAGACCTTATCAGGACGGGAGGCCTGGTTCGCTAGATGCTATCAGAGACCCTGGGGCCCCGGACCTCCTCTGCCGACGGCCTAGGCTGGTATTATGTGCAGATCTAGAGCGGGGAATTGTGCGGATGTCAGTTATCCATCCATTGTGCTGGACATAGGTCAATTTTCATGTGATTGCAAGTAGTAATGCTTCATTGACTTCTGGAAATGTGGTAAACGTTCTATATCTTGACTGGTTTTCATTCCCTTCGAAAAGCCGGATATCGAAGCTATACCTTAAACAGTAACAGCTTCAGCTAGAGACGATGTTGGAATAAAGTGGTGGCCCAGACTTACATAACGCCTTTTTCTGAGTCGTCAGAACTCCAGGGAAGGCGGGACCCCTCTACGCCCGTTTGAGCTCCTGCCTCCACTCAGTTCCTGGCTGTCGCTGAATGTCTGTTCTTCCCTCTGTTCAACATTACATTCCTGCCGTTTTGCCTACGATAGTAAAGTACCTGAAGAAGGAACTCTCGGTCAGCATTAGGTCGGGTCGAGAAGGAAGTTCAGTGACG
The DNA here is from genome assembly GCA_030777805.1 of Fusarium sp. MBC 364. Taxonomy (NCBI): domain Eukaryota; kingdom Fungi; phylum Ascomycota; class Sordariomycetes; order Hypocreales; family Nectriaceae; genus Fusarium; species Fusarium sp. MBC 364. The sequence continues at coordinate 37,850 of JAPFSC010000163.1, forward strand.
CAACCAATTACATCCACGGAACCGACCCAGCTTCTGACTGAGCTACTAAGAATTCTGCCTCGCCTCACACGCTATTTGCTCTTTCACTTCCCATCGTCTTCTTCACCTCAGGTCGCATCGCATTGGATCGCAAATCATCTCATTTAGTCAGGCGCCCCCGGACTGTCTTCGGACTCACCTCGTGGATCTGCCCGTCAATTCGACAAACGAGACATCCTCAATTTCATCCACCAGCCAGTCATGATTAGTTACTCGATGCTCAACCCCGGGATGGAATAGGCATATGAAGGACCATAAGCTCATGCTGCAACTTTTTTGAAAATCTCCATCGTTTCTCGTCATCAGCCCACTGTCGAGCCAACAGCAACCGACTCATCTTCGCTTAGCTCGAGCCAAGTATTGATCCCCGTTCATCTCGAAGCACGATTGCGTTCCACACAGTCTACTGAGTGGGCCTGACGACCAGCGCAGTCACTCAGAAGATCGTGTCATATCACCTCACGGAGTGTCAGGTCTTCGAATTGACTTTTAAATCTTGGTCTTATTTGATTTGCGTGCGCCATCGCACTCGGAACTCGCTTGCTCAATAAGACCATGGAAGAGCCGCGTACCAAAAGCACAACGCAATCCGGGCCGTCCGCACCAGCCCCGAGCGCAACGCGTAAAAAGTCACGCAGAGGGGCCGATGCTGTCGGTCAGAAAAGGCGATGTGTGAGCACGGCATGCATAGCGTGCCGAAAACGCAAGTCGAAGTGCGATGGTGCTCTTCCTAGCTGTGCTGCATGCTCGAGCGTGTACGGAACTGAGTGTGTTTATGATCCCAACTCAGATCATCGCAGGAAAGGTGTTTACCGTGAAAAGGTTGACAGCATGAAAGCGCAGAATTCAACTTTGCAAATTTTGATCGAGGCCATTTTGAATGCTGAAGAGGAAGATGTATCAGGCATTGTTCAGAGAATACGTACCTGCAATAGTCTCGACGCTGTCGCTGAAGATATCATCAAACATCAACAACAACAGCAGCAAGCACCACAATTGGAGGCGTCGCCTGCCAATGACGATTCTGATGATTATGAACAAGCAACTGAAAACTATACTACCGATCAGCCCGTGCAGGGCGAAAGAGATCTAGCTCGCAAGATGGGCGAACTCAGGCTCGAGAATGGAAACGTCCGCTTTATCGGAGGCACCTCTCATCTGATTTACTTAAGTGACCCAACTCATGAAGGAGAACTCGAGCCAAATTTCGATGATTATACCACGGGAGAGGACCCCATCACATCCTGGACTCGTGTCACCCAAGATTCCCAACTCGTTACTCACCTAATCAATATGTACTTCGACTGGCACTACCCCTATTTCACAACCCTTTCTAAGAAAATGTTCTTCCAAGACTTTTTGAAGGGCAAAGCCGGACTGGGGAGAGGGACTGCATACTGCTCCTCTCTCTTAGTCAATGCCATGCTCGCATTAGGTTGCCACTTTACAAGTGTAGCTGGTGCCTACGGTACACCTGGAGATAGTAGGACAAAAGGCGATCACTTTTTTGCTGAAGCAAAACGGTTGATTCATGAAAACGACGAGTATGAGAAGCCTCGCTTGGTCACCGTTCAAGCATTGGCCCTCATGTCAGTGAGAGAAGCTGGGTGTGCCCGCGAAGCCAAGGGTTGGGTTTATAGCGGCATGAGTTTTCGCATGGCGGAAGATATTGGCCTTAACCTTGACGTAGGCCAGCTCGACAAAGAACGAATGAGCGATTATGAGATTGATGCCAGGCGGATCACATTTTGGGGCTGCTATCTATTTGATAAGTGCTGGTCGAACTATCTTGGCCGACTCCCTCAAATACCCAAAAGCTCATTCAATGTCTCCAAGTTCGATGTATTCCCCGACGAGGATGCAGAAACATGGTCACCTTACACGGACAATGGATTCGATCAGTCGTCTAAGCAACCGGCACGAACACGCGCCATTGCTCTTCAGATGTCGAAACTTTCCGAGATCAGCAGCGATTTGCTGACCTTTTTCTATCATCCAAGTAATATTGGAAGGTCTAGCGGCAAGGCTGTGGAGCTCAAGAAGCTGAGTGAATTGCATCGTCGTTTGGAGGAATGGCGAAAAGAGTTACCAAAAGAATTCGAACCCAAGGATGGGCAATTACCCAATGTGCTTCTCATGCAGTAAGTGGTGTCTGTGCCATCTCGTTGCAAATGTCTGACCTTGAACAGCATGTTCTTTCACCTACAATACATACACCTTTTCCGGCCCTTCTTGAAATATTCCCCTACATCCTCGCCACTTCCACCCCATGTCTCACCACGTCGCATCTGCACAGCAAATGCTGGTGCTATCTCAAAACTTCTACGATTGTATAAGAAACTCTGGAATTTACGACAGATTTGCAATATTGCAGTATATATGGTGCATAGCGCATGCACAATCCATTTATTAAATCTTCCTGAAAAGACTGCTCGAAGGGATATCACTCATGGAGTTAAGCATCTCGAAGAGATTGCTGAGGACTGGCTCTGTGCAAGGAGAACCTTGAGCATTTTGAGCGTTCTTTCTCGAAAATGGAACTGCGAGCTTCCAGAAGATGCCGCATTTGTTCTCCACCGGGCCGACGAAAAGTATGGAACATACAGCACCTCTGATGTTCCATCGCCTCATTCACAAGCGGGCGCTTCGCCTCTTTCTGATGGTGGTCTGGGAGTGAAGGCAATGGGCGAATACAGCCCATTCCCACAGTATAGCCGGGCCCAGCTGGCTAGACCAATGCAACAGCTACAGCAGCAGCAACCACAGCACCAGCCTCAACGATCTGTGACGGAAGCTATGATGACAAGCTCCCCATTACCGACCAACATTCTTGCTCAGCAACAGGGTATGCCTATGAATGGAGGTAATGGGGGTTTTGGTTCCGAGACTATGGGTGGATGGACTTCTGTGCCTGTTACATCATCAATGGCAGCTTACCAGTCGGCATTCGCACCCATAAACCGCAACAGCATGGGGAACTCCGGCACAGGTGTTCCGCCTGTCAGCAATCCTCCAACATCCAACCGGTCGATGAGGATGGATGGCCAAGAATGGTTCTTGAATGACAGTGCAAGGTGGCATCAGAGCTTTGAGGCCTGGCAAATGGCCAACAACGGACAGGACAATTCCGTCTTCATGTTTGGCGATAGCGGCAATCGAGACACCCCGAACTCCAACGCAGACGGGAACGCTAGTATGCAAGCCGACACCAGCGATCAGATAGCCGCGCTGGACGGGTTAGGGGCGTCATTATCCCGGGGTGGGTGGCTTCCGGGCTTAGATTAAGGGGTTTGGGTGACTGTGACTCCCTTTTCACTCATGTACATACTGATACATAAACGAACAGCGACTTGGATTAAGACATTTCGGAAAGCTATGAGGTCACAGAATTGGTCATAAGAACTGTAGATGTGGATTCCACAACCAAGTATTCTTCTTTAGAGTCTTGGATCCGTGTTACACGGCTGAGTGGATGGGTATAATAGAGGTCAACCAAGGTAGCAGCCATCGACTATAATGAGGATGTAAGTAATAACCGGCTCAGCTCTCCGTAATTCAGCTGGATTCTCCGCATTTACCGACCTGAGATTCAGGCGGTCACAGGTAAAGTGGTTGTTATACAAGAGGGTTCTATAGCGTTAAATTGAAGGTTGAAGGGTGCCACACGATGAAATGCTCCTATATTCAAGCTTCGAACCTGACACAGCATAGAAGGATGGGTAAGAAAATCCACGTGGTATCCGGGAACTAGGGACGACAGAGCACGCATGCACACGCTGCAACGTGAGATTGGAAGTTTAAGGTGGTGTCAACTAAAGTTTTTGTGGAGGGGACCGGTGGTCTTTGTAAGGGTCAGGTCATCATCTCATCTCATGGAGCCGTTGGATGTGGCCGCGGACGTGGACTTTTAAAACTGGGGGAAACTGCAAGGAAGCGTTGGATGGGACGAGAGTGTGGGGGAATCGGGCCGGCAGTCCGTTTTACTATCGGCGCCACAACAAGCCATTCCGATGGTGGACGTCATGAGGGAAAGATGAGAGGAGAAGACATTTGAGTCTTGGTCTGAGTTTGTCTTTTGAAATTTGAGTCTGATTAGACTTGAGTCTGAAGATGGAGAGATGGAGTCGGGAGGGCTTGTCCGTCAACGATTGGCGAGATAACCCGCGGGAGAACTAAGTAAATTGCAGCGTAGGGGCAGGCAATTCAACCCTTGATACGGAGTAATACAGTACAAAACTGGACTGGCAGGGTTGGTGACGGTAAACAAAGAAGAACGACATGTGGAGAGCGGCCGTTCATGTCGCGGTCAGAATTAAACCCTGTCTCAATGCCGTATCTGTGTGTGTACAACTGTAATTATGCTGGAGCCTGGGGATGGCATACAGTATGTACATTTATTTACATTACATTGCATTGGATCCTTGGTCGAGTCTAATCCGCGCTTCCGGTGCAAGTTATGACAGGGCTTTGTGCAATATAATTGGTGCGCGAATGCGGCCGCAAATGCCGGATTAACTACAGGCTACCGACGATATAGTCTAGCATTGGGGGGATGACGGGTAACACAAAGAATGGAAGTTCCCTGGAAGGAAGAATAGAGCAGAGATGAAATATGGTAATCCCCGATGTCTGGGACAGTTATGAGTCGTGACGAGGACAATGCAATCTCTTTAAGTTGCCCTGGGTTTCGGTTTCGGTTTTCGGTTCGGAACTGGAACGGCACAAAGAATTGGGACTGGGAACTTTCAAGGTCAAGGACCAGGGTAGAATATTAGATCTAATAAGATTCATTCAAGGTTTCCCATGACAGGAAGTGTTCACCGTACTGTTAGTCTGTAACAGCCGGACAATGTATTAGTCTAACGTTAGCTCAAAGCTCGTGCAGTTTGTAGAAGAAAAGTTCCAATTGTTTGTACCCAATCGAATTAGCTCTGCATTGGAAGGTGCGGGCCAGTGTCTGTGTCTGACTTGCTCTTTCTTAGTCTGTCTCGTTGGGCTCGATCTTAGGAATTGGGGGGGAAAGAACGAGCCCCCAAGTACAGCACCTACCTAAACTAGCAACCGTTAAGGAAGGCGCATCGTTAATTAATCACCTGGGCTGGGGTTCGCTACGATTACCTTTTGTGCATAGGCTCTTCATTCCAATTTCTCCAAGACTCCATCATCAAGACTCCAATGGCTCACGTTCACCCACACTTATCACATACATGTACATGACATGACATGACATTACATGGCAGAGCATGGCATAGCACATGGCGTGCGTCGCGCACATACACCACTCTACTGTATGTGCGCACGTACTGTAGTATGCGCTGTATCCGTACGCAGGGGGAGTTCATCATGAAAATCAATCGTCAACTTTAGTGTCTGGACCACGAAAATCCGGGGAACCGATAACAATAGGAAAGTCCCAAGACTCTCTTTTGTTTTCCTCTATCCACACCACCCGTTCGTTCCTTGTCTTGCTTTCATCCACTTTGTGGATGCAGTGCAGGCAATGCACAGTAATGCAATGCAGAGCGGTGCATCTACGGCCATAGTTTCTTCTTTCTTCTCTGTTGTTACCCGCTTGCGGAACGGATCGCAGGCCCTGGAAACGAAGCCCCGACGATCCTTCATCATCCTATGATTATCCATCTTCCAGAGAGCCGTGCCGTTCAAGTCGAGTAAGCTATGAAACTTGGCGCATCTGATCTGATTCTCAAACAATAGACTATAGCACAGAGAAAACAAGAGTTTGTCTACAAGCCGCTCTGATCTGCCGTCCATCAAGCTTTTCATTTCACCTCCTGTTGGACTCGTCTCATAGCGTCAAGCCTCGGTTATTCCTGGGCCGAGCCCCAATGAGCCTCAGGATTGGCGGCCACGCGGTGGACGCCACCAGATCCAACGACCCTTGCCCCATCCGAGGCTCACAATGACAGAATAGAGCCACAGACAAGCTCATCAATAACATCACCAGTGTCCAACAAAGGCAATGAACCGTTGCTCGCACGTCAGCACCTGCCAGAGTCTACCAGATTACCTTACAGCTCCTTACCTAGAACGGCAGTCTGGCAATCATATGAGAAAGCTCTCATCCAATTGATGGACGGGTCAATAAGATGAGATCCTGGGGATGGCTGCCACCTTCTCTAGTCGACTTTGACCGTCTAATCTGCCATGACAATTTCCCCAGGTTACGTCCGGTCCGGACTTTGATCGTTATTTGTCTCGAGTCACTCTCAAATCAAGTCAAGTCAAGTCAAGTCAAGTTTTCACCGGTTGAAATAAAAGAACACGTCTCGAACATGGACATGGGCACCCCAGCCTTGGCTGTGACTGTCATTAATTCTTTTCGGAAGAAGCAACCGACAAGGGATATAGTGCCAGGGTAAGGAGTGGCTCCCAGGACTCCCAGCGCCAACACCCCATGGCACAAAATCCTCCACCTCTTACACCACTCCACATCTGTTCATCAACCCACCTTCGGCGGGACCTCGCTCAACTAACTTAAGCTAGGCCTTTACTTCCCCGTACGGAGCAGTAAGCGAACCATTTGGCATGCGGCAACTTCTTGGGGCATGCTGGACCTAATGTAGCAAAATGCACTTCCCCATTCTCGACCCAGCGCGGTCCTAGCCCGACATTTCAGTCAGTCACGAGTAGCATAGCATAACCGTAGATGGGGTTTGGGGTTGTGGTCTTCTCCAGAAAAACAAAACGCCCGTTGTCTTTGACCTTCCTTTTTGTTACTATCAATTTCTTAAATTGACTTCTGTTGTTAATCAAGGTTCTTCCAGCATATCCATCTTACTTCCTTTCGATCTAAGTGAACGCCTTTTTTGATCTCAAAGTCCCCAAGATTGAGCTATATACGCACTCAGACTCGCTCGACAGCTTCCCCGAGGATCCACCTGTCAGTCACTCAGTCAACTTTCTGGTCTGACCTGACTTGATTTGACTTGTACCTTTTAAAACGAACCAAAAGGTGACGAATTCATAAGAAGGATTTGTCCTCAGAAGCTCAAGTTGTCGAATCAATTGCAGCCACAAGGACGATCTTGCCCTGGCATACAACACTCTTCATCAAGCACCCAGTTAGATCAGGAAGTGCCCTCGACATTTACCGCAAATCGCAACGCATCTGGTAATTAGCTATTTAGCCGGTGCCTTGACGGCAGCTAGAGCTCCAACGACAAGGGTCTTGTAAGTATGGATGGTTTCTTTTGGTCCCTTCATGTCGACTCCGTTACCGTCCTCTTGAATCCGTCTGCTCTCCCTGTCGAGTGTCTACACACTTTCTTACACGAAGACACCCTACCGTCTATACGAACAGGGCACTACCCTCGAAACCCTGTGCTCATCACTCCCTATAATGCAAAGGTGTCAGATGCCTTGTCAATCCCACAGCGGTCCCCCGCTCCCCGAGAAATTTGCCCCCTGATACCAACACGCGTTGATCTTGCTCTGTTTCGATACCTCTGCAACCCGCCTGCAGCCGTCATCAGACTCAAACCCCTGTTTACTTATATCTAGCACTTCCCCATAAACTGATTTGAGTTCTGCCTGCAGCGAGCTAAGCTGACCATGTTTATCAGAGAAGCTGTCCCCGTCATCTCAAAGAGAGGCGAATAGCTTACAACAATTCGATTACAGCTACTCGAACCCACAATTATCTCAAACAGCTTCCGCTCACCTTGCGGTAGAGCGCGAGTACTGTCAAGATGTTGTCTAATCCACTCCAACGCTTCTCACCCTACCAGAACATCACCTCATCCAACATCTCACCTGATGGGAGCGTCCAGCAAGGCACGATGCAGAACGGCGGCTTAGACTCACTGCAGAGTCACCAGTATCCGATTCAACCTCTCTCGCAGGCCATGCCTCTCTCGAACGGCCATCTTGAAAGATCCGCTGGTCAAGTAAAGAACCGACAACACCCTTATGGAGTTCACCCGCGTAACGGTAGCACCTCCGGACCCATCAGGAGAAGAATCAGTCGAGCCTGCGATCAGTGTAATCAACTTCGAACCAAATGCGATGGTCAACACCCTTGTGCGCACTGCATTGGTAGGTTTTGAGGTCAAGGCATTAACGTTGTGTTTCTGACTTCTGTAGAATTCGGCCTGGGGTGTGAGTACATCCGCGAAAGAAAGAAGAGAGGCAAGGCATCTAGGAAAGAACTGGCTCAGCAAGCTGCCGCTCAAGCTGCTGCCGCTGCCTCGGGCCAGAGTATCGATGACTCTCTGTCAGACAATGGCCAAACCAGTAGTAAAGGTCTCGACTCTTCGAATATGGGGCTAGAGCAGCAATCGAATGACCGACATCCCAGTACTAGCAGCAAATCAAGCAGAGATCCGGGCGATGAAGTAATGCGACACACTCAAGGCCTCGAAGGTCTAGACCATCTTGGCAACATCAACGAGCAACCACATCTTGGCCGATCTTCTCTGGATGGCGAACCTATCGAAAATAACGGAGGTCTCGATCTTAACGGCTTCGGCGGGATGCCACACGCATACGATTCGCAAGGCTTGGAGGGTCCTGTGCTTAATGGTCAGTCTTATGCTCCTAATGGAAGAGGAAACATGCCTGGATATGCCGAATTCCCATATTCGATGCAAGCTCAGAGCCCACCCAACTTTAACAATGGTTCTGCATTCCGAATGGGAAATAGCCCATTAGGATACTCGATGGGTAAAGGAACATCTCCTGGTTGGGGGATTTCCATGGCTTCACCCACAGGCCAATATCAGACACAGGCTCCTGCTCCCAACTTCAGCAGTTCGAAACTGCGATATCCCGTTCTTGAGCCAATAATCCCATACCTCAACAACATAATTCCGATACCTTTGGCTTGCGATCTCGTCGATCTCTACTTTGCTTCTTCATCGTCAGCGCAGATGCACCCAATGTCACCTTACGTCTTGGGCTTCGTACTCCGAAAACGATACTTCCTGGATCAGACAAGGCCAAGACCTTGCCAACCCGCACTCTTGGCAAGTATGCTCTGGGTTGCTGCCCAGACCAGCGATGCTCCTTTCCTCGCCAGCACACCTTCAGCACGCGCCAAGACTTGCCAGAAGCTCTTGGAGCTTACAGTCTACCTCCTTCGACCTCTCATCCACACAGCACCCAGTGATGCACCCAGTCCCGTTGCTGATGGTGTTGCTCTTGGCGGTCTGGGTGTAGCCATGCCTGGGTCGATCAGCATGGAAGCCACGAGTGGCGAATCTGGACCTTTCGGTGCGGCTGGTAGTCTCGATGATGTTATTACATATATCCATTTGGCAGTTGTCGTGTCTGCTAGCGAATACAAGGGAGCTAGTATGCGATGGTGGACTGCTGCTTGGGGCCTGGCTCGTGAACTCAAACTGGGCCGCGAGCTCCCTCCTGGACCACCGCCCGCTGCGCAAGAGGCCATGGATACTGATAATGCCGAGGATGCTGAAGGTGGCATCAGCGGAAACGGCTATGTAGGTGAAGAGGAGCGCGAAGAACGACGCCGGATATGGTGGCTTCTATATATCGTCGACAGACACTTGGCGCTGTGCTACAACCGCCCCCTATTCCTCCTTGACATTGAGTGTCAAGGTCTGTTACAGCCCATGGATGATGCGGTGTGGCAAAGCGGCGATTTCCTCGGTAACTCAAATTCAACTACAGATCCCAACCTTCTAGGAACAAGTCCAGAAGGCTACAGAACCGATCATGCACAGGCTCATGGACCTCAATACGAGTGTCGCGGCCATAGCATATTCGGATATTTCCTCCCCCTGATGACCATCTTGGGCGAAATCGTCGACTTACACCACGCAAAGAACCATCCCCGATTCGGTACCTCCTTCCGCCAAGGAAATGAATGGAATGCCCAAACGGCTGAAATTACTCGACATCTTGAGATTTATGAGCAGAGCTTGCAGTCTTTCGAGCACAAGAATCTGCCTCGACCACTAGAGGAGAGAAACGACGCGGCAAATGACGGCAACGACCGCTCAGGGGTTCCTGAGACTAACACGCCGTCAGTTCACTCTGTGCATACCAACACATCAAACCGACTTACAGAGAGCAATATTCAAACTCGTATTGTTATTGCGTATGGAACCCATGTAATGCACGTCTTGCATATCCTCCTCTCTGGCAAGTGGGATCCTATCAACTTGCTGGACGACGAAGACTTGTGGATTTCTTCTCAAGGATTCATTACATCAACGAGCCATGCTGTTGCGGCAGCTGAGGCAATCAACCAAATTCTCGAGTTCGATCCTGGCCTGGAGTTTATGCCGTTCTTCTTCGGTATCTACCTCCTTCAGGGGTCGTTCTTGTTGCTACTTATCGCGGACAAGCTTCAGTCGGAAGCATCTCCCAGTGTGGCAAAGGCATGCGAAACAATCGTGCGGGCTCACGAAGCATGTGTCGTGACTCTGAGCACCGAATATCAGGTTAGTTCTTTTATAACATCGAGTTGATGGCAGTAACTAACAGTTTCATAGCGAAAATTCAGCAAGGTCATGCGCAGCGCTCTTGCTCAGGTTCGAGGTCGTGTACCCGAGGATCTAGGCGAGCAGCAGCAACGGCGAAGGGAACTTCTGGCGGTTTATCGATGGACTAAGGACGGAACGGGTTTGGCATTGTGAGCAGGGCTCTAGTTATGGTTAGGGAACGAATGGCATTTGGAAAGGGAAAAGTAGCAACATATTTGTGGCGTCTTAGGAGGGACATTCGCTTTTTCTTTTTTGGGTAGGAATAACGGCCTTTAATGGGACTCGGGATTGAGCTCGAGCATGGGAGCGGTAAGGGTGCTTTTAGATACCATGAAGCGGACAGCGATGTTAGTTGTCGAAAAGCCAAGTCTTTTGGCACATGAAAATTTCAACTCTATTTAATCTTCGACCGCGATTCGTCTTGGGTGATGCAGTTATTCGATTTGAGATTCGATATTGTACTTATGAATTTTTGAAGGAGGAGAATGTCGGTAGCGGTTTAACCATGTTGTTCGGAGGAGTAGAGTGTTCATAGAAGTCAAGTATTTGTGGTAGTCGTGGGGTCTTAGATAGTCGGGTAAAGGCCTTGGTTCGCGGTCGGTAATTCGAGTATTTGGTTTCGGGTTCGTTGGTAGCTAGGTTTCTGCAAAAGAATAATGTTAGCTGAGTGCTTACAGGTGCTCTTGGAGGAATCGAGTGTTTATAGGGTTCAAGTGTTCTTAGATAGTCAAGCAAGGGGCATGGTTGTTCGTTGTCAGTCATTCATTCAACCTTTGCATTTTAGTTTTGATTTAGAAAACGGATAGAATCCCTGTAAGAGGATAATGTTTTCAGAACGCTTAGACGTGCTGCGCGGAGAAGTACAGTGTTCGCGGATCGTCGAACAAAGGAATAAAGGACATGGTATGTCACTTCGGCGATTCGAGTATTATGGTGGCTTTTTTTCTGGCAACGAACAGATTCTTGAAAGATAACAAACTTGGCGGAACGTTTGGATCTGCTGCCCAGATAATCTATCATTCGTCGTAGCAGAGTATTCTTGGATATGTAGTCAAACAAAGGACATTGTGATTCGTCTTCGGCAGCTCGACTATTATTGTGGTTTCTTTCTGGCACTATATGGTTACCTGCAAGATTAGATGTTAGTTACTGATTCAGAAGCGTTGTTCGGAGGATTTAGGTGTGTGTAGATAGCCAAACAAAGGACATAATGGGGAGTGGCGGAATTACCAAGTGTGTTCAGGGTGATATGAACATCAAATGATGAACATTTCTACAACCTCGTATTCTTGAGACAATCCCAATCATCTTTTCCATCGTTCCGGATATCCTTCCTTCATATTCCTATCGCTTTGTCTTCTTTCATTGCGGTGTAATCAACGATGGCGGTGCTTGATCTCAGCAACCCCTATTCAATCAAGTCAGCACAACTCAATCCATGACTTATGGATAATAAATCCTAACCTTTTCGATGGCTCCAAATGATGTATCCCAAAGTCCTGTTGACTTATATTCGCTCCTCGTGTCGTAGTCGGCGATGGCGCTCAAACGACTTCAGCAGCCCCTATTCAACAAAGTCAGCCCAAACCAGTCTGTGTTGCAAGAAATCTTTCACGACCTTTCAAATACTCATATACGGTGTTCTCGAAGTCCTGTCGACTTGCCTTCGTCCCTTGCGATGCAATCGGCGATGGCGGTCCTAGATCTCAGCAACCCCTTTTCAACAAGTTAGCCCAAACCGATCCACGACTTATAAGTAACGACTCCTAACCATTCTTTCAATTGCAGATGGCGTTTCCCAAAATCTTGGCGACTTATATTCGTTCCTTGCGGTGCAGTTGACGATGGCGGTGCTAGATGACTTCGACAACCCCTATTCAATCAAGTTAGCTCACCCCGATCCACGATCCAAACACTACCTCTCACTACCTTTCTGATAGTCCTGAATGACTATCCCTAAAGTTCTGTTGTTTTGTTATATTCTCTTTCGTTGTGTGGTAATCGACGATGGCGGTGTAAGACGATTCTAGCAGCCCCGACTCAACTACTCAACCAGATCAGTCCTGAACGTTCTAAACTTGCAGACAGTCCATACAATCTTCTTCTTCGTCTCAAATCGTATTTGATTGTGTTCTCATAGATTTGTACTCTCTCCATACAGCGCCGTCGGCATTGGCGCTGTTGGTTAGACGACTTTGGTAGCGACCCCTATCCGATCCAGTCAGCGCAGAACGATTTGAGATCAACAATAACACGTACGTACCAAGTAAATCAAACATCGTTTCACTCTTTCCTTGCCTTCATTTTCGTCGTATTCGTCGACTGATAAAAGTTTCCATGGTTGGAAGCCTTCTCACGAGATCTGTCGACAACGAGGTCCTAACGCCGCGATAGCCACGACGACACAGAATACTCGAGACCATCATCATAAGAAAGTGAGCGATCTGGGCAATAGGTTGAAGGTGCTCTGGTGCTGCATTGGATGTTTAGGGAAGAGTGAGTGGAAAGGGCGGCAAAATTGGGTCGGCGGCGCAGTGGTTGATCACGGACGTGACAGCAAAAAGCACAGCAGCAACCATCACCATTTCTACTTCTCCTTATCCTTCTTCTCATCTAGAGACAGAGGGTAAGTAGTGAAAGGAAGATCATGATGATATAATTTTGCTTGTTTGGGCTGTTGATGTTGTTGTCGTACACCCTCGCGAGTAACCATAGCCACGCTATGTTTTACCGTTTTCCCGCACAAGGTACAAGTACAAGTGGGCGTCTAATCTTTGTGTGTTTCGTTTCAACTACACGTGGAGACTGGGTTCTTTTTGCATCGTGTGGGCGTCTTTATTTCAACGTTGTTGATCATCCATTTGGTTACTTATCATTACGAGATGGCCTCAGGAGACTTGCAACACTGGCAAACTACTAAACACTCTTCATGTCTATATTGTGTATGACTTCTAATACATAATACTTGGTCTGTTTCTGTAGATATGCAATTATCTAATGCTCACGTGGGTCACCAAACAAATTGGAAGGCCATGGCATCAGATGGCAGATGGCAGGATACCTCATGCACACTCTGATTTAGTGGCATCTACCTCTCCATCTCATGTCACGTTGCCTCGCTATTAGACGCGTTTGTATTCGTGACTAACACGTCTGCACGCGTGATGCTATTTTCAAAAGCAGATAAAACAAGCAGTGCCTGTCGAGTCTCTATAGATGCCCCCCATCCGCCCTGTAACTGGAGGATTCCCCAGTAGTAATTGCGTAATAAAAGGCCGTAGCCATGCACTCCGTCATATTTTAGTAGCCAAGACCCTTTTCGTACTTAGGCAGAGGCTGGATTGTTCGTTGTTGTGATCTCCTGGACGAGTGACTCCACCCACTCTTTTTCTGTTACCTTTACTTTCTCGACCTGCACTCCTCCTCTCCCTCCCACTTCTCTTCCTCACAAACACACTCTTCCCAAATTATCACACAAGAAGACACATTGAATCACAAACACTTTCACAGATACACTGAATCATCATCACAAGCACACATACACTCTGAATCACTGCATCTTCTTGTTACCCCCTTCCCTTAATCACACACATTACACTATCCCCTTACTCATATCGTCGCGGCATCACGCGTCCCCCAAAGACATCATGTCTTTACCTGGTTCTCCCAACAAGAACCGTGGCCGTTTGCCTCAAGCACTACGACCACTGCTCCCTGCCCCTACTACCGTTGAAGACCAACCTATTGCTCCGACTTCTTCACTTCTTCAAGGTGATGAACAGCTTCCTCTTGCTGAGCAATCTTCTCTTACTACACAACCTTCTCTTACTGAACAACCTCGTCGTACTGAACATCAGTCCGTCTTGTCAATTCCTAGTGCACTCTCCCAAGAGGAGCAGTCCCAAATCAGCTTTGATTTTGATCCTCTTCCCGCTGGAATAGATCTCAACTTCGATCGACCTTACCACCGCTCTTATTCTGACACTACATCATCTACACCTGCACCTATTCCTGAACCGCAGCCAGTAGACCCTGCTCTTTCTTCTACCGAGTTTCAACTCTCTAGTGCACCACGCAGTCTTACTGCAGATCACTACCTCTTGAAAGAGCCGTGCCCTTTCACAGGCATTATTCGAGGTGCACCTCCAGCTCCAGCAGTAACTGAAGCTCAAACATCTTCTATCCATTCGTCCATCGACAACACACCTGATCAACCCGCAAACCCACTGCAGCCCCCTGCTCCTTTTTCTTACGGATACGCATATCCTCCCCCACCTGTTCCAGGCGCTCCCCTTCTTCCCTTCCCTCCCCAAGATCGAAAGAGAAAAGACGCTGGAAGCACTGGTTCTAAACACTCGAGCAAGAGGAGGAAAACTTCTGAGTATCCACCTCCATTCCAGGCTCCTGGTACCCCCCGCCCTCAAACTCCTGCTCTTCCCTTTGGAGTTCCTCAATCTCGGTCTGAAGGTTTCTTGTTGCCCCCTACTTTCGACAATCGCAAGAGACTTGCAAGTGAGCTCGAAGACTACACTGTTCCCTGTCCCGCTGGCAAGAAGAGTCGCCTTGAGCAGCCAACCGAACAGCCAACCGAACAGCCAACCGAACAGCCCAACCAGGACCCCTTAGCCCCCGTCGACATTCCCGAATTTGTCCTTATCGAGTCTCTAAACAGAGCGGGTCAGCACTCTTTGCTTATACAAAGTTTGGTATTGGGTACTTACAGGGACGCTAAGAATAGGAGTGCGCTCAACTCCTGCGACTATCAGAACACTCCGGTCAGCCAGCAACCTACTGAACATCAGACACCTACCGACCAAGCTTCTTTCGAACAAGCTTCTGTTGAACAAGCTTCCAAGAAAAAGGATTCTAACAAAAAGGCTGGCAAAAAAGGATCTGCTGAGACAATGTCTTCCAACGAGACACCCGTCGAGCAACCTGCTCAGCCCTTCGCCATGCCGGCTATGAATCCGGCTGGCTACCAAACCCAAGATCTTTCCTACGAAGGACGGCCTTATATCAATCTCAATCCTAGCCTTGATGCCCTAGGAGAGTTTACTGACCCTGAGGTCTACCGCAAGCTGAAGTTTGGTGGCATGATCATTCAGCGCGCTAACTTGGCTCCCTCTAATGATCTTCCTTATCCAGAGCAGTACAAACGGCTCAAGAATATCCAAGAAGAGCTCGCACGACAGGATTCGATCGCCCCTATCCTCCCACCATCCGAGCTCAGTCCCCAGGACCCCAAAGGTTTCACACCAAAGCCGTACAATGTACCTGAAGACATTGAAGATCGACGCGTTCACGAATTCTTCGCCCAAAAGAACAAGGACCTATGCACACGGAACAAGCAGGTAGACCTCGACAGAAACAATATGGCTGCTAAGGGCACCCGCCAACGTCGAGAGGAGTCGCTCTCTCAGTATCGCACCATCGCCAGAGACCTTGCAATTGAACGAAACTGGTGGCGCCTCAAGGCCGCATCTCTCGGTGGCGATCCCACTGAGTTCGATGCCTTTTCGGATCATACCCGAAGAGCTATGTCTTCTGAAATGGACGAACGAATGGAGAAGCTCGAGAAGGAAGCTGCCAAGAAGGCTAAGAGGGTCAAGGCAAAGGCTCAGGCAGCTATCACTTCTCAGAACAATGTAAGTCAGCAGTCTTGTTTAACCTGATAACAAAGTTTACTAATATCTTCTCTTTAGAAACTCGCCAAGCAAGATGTGCAGCGACAGAACAAGGAGATCAAGCAGGTCGTCTCAGCTTTTGCAGCCGGGGATCTTGCCGCAATCGAAATGATGAAGCAGGCCGACTACGATGCGAAGGCCACCGCTTATCGCAAGCCTCGTACCAAGCAGCCCTCCAAGAGAGCTCGCAAGGCAAACAACGCCGATGATGACAAGGACTCGAACCCTGAGGTCGAAACTCCTGAGGTCGAAACTCCAGCAGACAACATTACCGAAGAAGCGGTTGCCGATCCTGGTAACGCCGAGAACATCGATAGCGACATGTACGGCCTTGATGATGTTGCTCGCGCCAACACTGAACTCACCGCTCCTGATACCAACGTGGCGTCTCAGTCTGTGTACCCTTCTATTGAAGATGCTCAGCCAAGCAACAACTTCACCTTCAATCCCGTCCCCAACTTTGATTCTAACGTTCAGGCACATGACAACAAGCCCTCCGATGCTGAGGAACTTGACGACATGGAACACAATGATCTCAGACGAATGCCTTCCAACGTCACCATGTTCGACGCATCCACTGATGGTACTCGCATCTCCACCTCCATGGCTCCTCCTGGCTTGATGCCTACTATGATGGATCAGAGTGCTATTTGGGCACCACCTCCTACCTTTGACTCGAGTACACTGCCTCCCACCCAGTTCAATCCTCAATTGAACGGTCCCATGGGTGACATGATGATGCCACCCGGAGACATGCACGCACCGGTCAATGACATGAGCATGGTCCCCGTCAATAACATGGACTTCAACTTCCACGGTTCCATGAACGACATCGGCCCAATGGCTCCTTCTTACATGAACTCAGACTTCCAGGCCCCTATGAACGGTATCGGTGCATCTTCATCTCAGAACGTCAATCAGCCTTGGTTCAAGCCTACCAGTAATGCTGAGTCTAACGCCTTTGGACCTGCTCTTCCCGTTATCTCTCAGAGCATTGAGCTCCCACAGCAGACTGCTACTACTAACAACACTGGTACTTCTGATACATTTGATCATAACGCGGATCCATCTACATTCCCCGATCCCCACGACGAGATCTTCTTCGGTAACTATCTCGGAGACATGAACTCGTCTCAGAACTAATCACCTTCGACACTGCCATATTATCACACCATCACCACATTTTGTGACGATAGGATGGTTCAGTTCACTTGCTTTTTGGGCGCGGATCTTACGTCAAAAGTTGTTCTCTGATTTCTTCTACTTTACTATCGGATGTTTGCATTTTCTTCGCATCGCATTGCATTGTCAAATTTCTGCCAGACGCACAAGAAATTCTGATTTACTGCGGATCGCAATTGTCTCTACCTCTACCAAGAACCCCCAACATATCGAGCCACACTACCAGGATCTCTCAGCAAACACGAATTGATTCATCGTTCTTACACAGTCATGAGGACATTACACTAGCAGTTATCGATACCATGACATGTCAGGCATTCGAGACTTGAACGAACTGCCCCATTACACAACTCGATACTCGCCTTTCAGGCCTCAAACAACTACATCAACACACATCTCTCTACATCAACGCATGTCTACATGCTCGCCTTTTAGGCCAAACAAACTACACTATTACACGCCTCCATACTCGGCATTCATGCCAGGCGGATTACATTAACACACGTCTTCAAAGACGCCATACACAAACTATCGATCACATAACAAGTACTCTCACAAACTACACTACCAATGGCTGGACACCGCCTTACAAACAACATTACCACTCGTCCAGGAGACGCAAAACACGAACTACATGATACCACATCGAATTCTTACATGAAACACACGCCACTAACGGCTTTACTATACCCAGCGATCGGCGTTCTACAAGAGATACCCCCATTTACACAAAAGTCTTTTGCCTACGGGCCGGAAGGATATTGATCTGCTCAAGAAAGCAGTTGGCGTTTAGGATGAGATACCATTGACATCGGGTCAGACTTTGACAGGGAAGGTCAGACTTGATTTGCACATTGTGGTTTTGCAGTACCACCCAAAAGCCCGCAGGAAAAGGGCATGTGTGTGTATAGAGCTTTGTATTATGAAACAGACATCAGGAAAGCGGTATAGATGGTCAACAGGACACTGATAGCTTCCTCGGAGATAGAAATACAGTCATGAAATCATTCTTCTGCCTCTTCTAATTGTGACTAGATGTACCAAATAGACTTGAACTCTGACTCTGACTACCATCCATCGCCTTCCGGGTATAACCAATTTGACATTTCTCATCCAACATAACCAAACAGCCGTCCAGCGACTTTGGTAATCTACGCAGCAGTGGTCTCGGCCTTGGGCTCGGCCGCCTCCACATCCTTCTTCGGCTCAGGTGCGAAAGTTGAGCCGTTAGGATCAGCCAAGCAAGCCTTGACATAAAAGACAGTAATAACAACGATCAAGATCCTACAAACAATCATCAGTAAGTGTCACACTCTCTCAAGAACACTGGAACTTACCAAGTAACACCACCGAGCGCCGTACCAGCAGCCATCGAACCACCCCACGCGTCAAGCTCCTTCACCCGTTGAATGCTGTAGCTGACATACACATTATAGAAATCCGCCGTCCACGCAGCAGCCCATGTCCAAGCAGCGAGCCACAAAATGGATGATATTACGAGACCGCCGAGGAAGAGAAGACGGATGTAGAGTTGAGGAGCGAAGAGTTCGAGCGCTATCATCGAGCCTAGGGTGAGCCATGTGAAGATAGCCTGGGGAGGTTAGTAAGGAAATGGAGAGTAGGGAGGGTTCCTACGTTGAAAATGATGAAGCCTGCTGGGCCATCGCCGCCGTAGTATCGGGACCAGCTGCTCAGGTGTGAGATGTTGTACGCCGCTGCGATGAGAGCGCCGAGAGAAGTGACGATGGCTGCGCCACGAAGGATGGTCAAACAGAGGGATATCTTGGGGGCGCCTTTCGCCGAGAGGCCCGGGTTTGGTGCTGCAGTAGCCATTTTGTAGAAGTGATGTTTGGAAGTTGAAGATATCTAGTGAAGGTTTGTTAGCATGCAGAGACACCAGACTGGGCAATATCACGAGAACCCTTACGAGCAGTAAGACCAGCCAGCTAGTCGATCAGTTCAGTTGATCACTTGGGATGAGGGGCATGGGGGACTTAAGTAGCATTTCTGATCCTGGGAGCAAGCATAAATTAATAATTGAGACACAGACTCAGGCACATACAGGGCTGAAGGGATGTGTTGTTTTGGTATGGGTCCATTTGATGTGTCACGTACCAGTGGCATCGTCTGACAATGGATTAGATCCTCAATTAAACTAGCATCTCAGTTATATCAGGGATGTCAGTTACAATTCCCCAAAGATCTCTCTACTAACGTCGTGATATCTTCAGCTAGAACGTACCCTAGACTCAGCAGTGTCAACCCAAGTCCACGCTCGACTCGAGATAGATGATAAACTATCTTGATCTTGTTTCTCATTAATTATTCTCAAGCTATTCTTAGTATTCTGATCTGTTTATTGCATAATGTTGGGTACTTGTCGTGCAACAGCCAACTGTCCAGGGTCTTTTGATTTGCGCCCTGTCATGTTTCATCTGTGTCGATCATTACAGGGGCGTATTCCCTGCACTATTGTTTCACGAGGAAGATCAGTTTAATGGAATCAGAGCACAAGACACTTTTCAGCTGCTACAAAAATCAATTTTAATAATTTCTAGAGGAAACATTTATCATGCGTGGTAAACCATTATGTCACGATGGATATCCATATTAATATGAAACATCCATTAAATCCTTTTGCCACTGTAACTCGGTATGAAACAAATCCGTCAGAATAGCATGAATATTAAAGTGGTTTATCATGCCTTGTTCTAAATCATCAAGTTGTTGTCATAAATCATTAGAGACTCTTACTGCTACTTCCTTGCGTGGACCATCCTTCCTCTCACCCAAACCTTCTTCACGTTCCGATCATCTCCATTAAACAACCACTTGGCAATCTTCTCCTCCCAAGTCTCCCACCCAAAGATATTCACATTCCCATCCTCCTCCGCCAAACCATCCATGTCAACGCCTCCAAGACGAATCAACTGCGCATCAAATTCCATTCCCTCTTCGAACCCGCCGACTCTATCTCCAAGACCGACAACTTCCGCTCCGCCCCGAGTTGCAAGATACAGAACTTCTTCTACCGTCAACTTGCTTCGTTCCTTGTCTTCTTTCAATCCCATCGCTATGTGGCGGCTGACGAGCGCTGCTTGACGTGCTGCTTCGAGAACGGAGGGGCTGTAACCGCCGCTCATGTCTGTGCCGAGACCAACTGTGATACCCTTATCCCAAAGCCAACGTACGCGAGCAGAACCACTCGTGAGAGAGCTGTTACTGCAAGGACAATGCGAAATCTTGCTTCCGCGCTGTGCTATCAACTTCGCTTCTTCTTCCGTCAGATGCACAGCATGCGCCAGAATTGTCTTTGAAGTCAAAAGGCCGCAATCATCGTAGACATGCGTATACGACTCTGACTCAGGAAACAGCTCTGCAACCAGGTCAATCTCTCCCTCGTTCTCAGACACGTGTGTCTGAACAGGAAGATCCATCTCTTTCTGAATCTTGGCAAGTCCCTTCATCGACTCGGTCGAACAAGTCGGTGCAAAGCGCGGTGTCAACACCGGCGAAACTAGTTTGAAGTCCGGATCGATCTTCTTCACGTGCTGAATAGTCTGTCGTGTCTTTTCTAAGCCTTCTTCGATGCTCTCATCACGGTAGTAGTCAGGACAAAAGTCAGGATTGTCCATACACACACGGCCCACCAGCGCTCTTTGTCCAATCTCCAGACAAAGATCCGCAAGAAGGTTTGTAGCCGCTACGTCGATGGTCGCATAGTAAGCCGCTGTTGTTGTTCCGTGAGATAATGTTCGTCGTACACATGAGCCATAAACTCGACGCGCCTTGTTCAAATCTTTAAGACTGGATTCAAGGGGAAATGTGTACTTTTCTAGCCAATCTAGAAGTGTCGTCTTTCCAAAGATGCCGACATTTGGGTACTGAGATGCATGAACGTGAGAATCTAAGGTTTGTTAGCACAAATTTGTTGACAAGGTCGTATATGGTACTCACCGACAAAACCAGGGAAGAAGAACTCTCCAGACTTAGCGACATGAACATCCACCTCATTCAACTTCCATCCTAGTGTCTCTGATAATCTCTCACCAATTCGCTCTGCGTCACCGCCCTCATGGTCAACCTTGACAATCTTACCCTCTTCATCAACACAGACGAGAGTATCATGGTAGTAGTCAAGTTCCTTTTGGTTTTTGCTAGACACAAAAGTCCCCAAAAACACCTTCTTCTTTGAATTCGCCATAGTAGGAGTTCCAGTATCTTGGTCTCTCAAGAGGTGCATTATCGTGTTGATATGATCAGAGTAAGAGGGAGGATGAGAGATGATGTAATACTTCAAAGAGCCAAGAGGAGAAAGAAAGAGAAGCGAAAGCGAGAGAAAGCACGAGCGTTTTCCTTTGACCTTCTTGTTCCGGGTTTATATACGAATTCATGAACACGTAAACTCGACTTGGCTTAGATAGTCTATCTCCTTAACAGCGACCAAAGCGGACTTTGCTCCGTGATAGGCCACCTCCACCTCTTGTCCGTCTCCGGCTGTCGCCGGCGGCCGATTAGTTGCAAACGGGAACATGTGGAGACATCAGGTACTTCCTTTACTGAGGCATGTACGGGGAAACATCATGTACCTTTTGTCCAGCTCGTTAATTATTCCCGTCATCGGCTTCAATTGTACTACGAACGTAATATCACAAACATTACAGCGTCACACAAACATGGAACAAATTAATTGATAGGTAAGTATCGTTCAAACATTGAAATTGTCTAGTAGCAAAATACCAAAACAAATAAACGCCCCTTCTAGCTAAAGATAACACGATATTTCATAATAGGTAGGTACTCATCTCAAATAACAATCCGAACCGGGAATCTGTATGCTTCTCTTCATAATCATCCATCTAATTCGGTCTTCTCTTCCGTCATAACATGTCTATGCATGATTTCTTTCCTCATTTTAATTATCTTCCTTTTCTTTTGTTTTTCTTTTTTTAATTTGGTTTCTGTTACTGCTTAAGCAGCACGGCCAGATCCCTCGTACTCGCCGCTAGAGCTCTCGCTACCCTCAGCACCGTTGGTAGCGGCCTCGTCCTGGTTGTACTTGTCCCAGTTGGCCAACACGGCACCAATCTTGGGCGAGTTGGTCAGCTTGTAGACATCCTCAAAATACTCCTTGGTCAACGCGAAGGGCTTGGCTGTCACGTTGG
This sequence comes from Fusarium sp. MBC 364, assembly GCA_030777805.1. Lineage (NCBI taxonomy): Eukaryota > Fungi > Ascomycota > Sordariomycetes > Hypocreales > Nectriaceae > Fusarium > Fusarium sp. MBC 364. The sequence goes on from JAPFSC010000163.1 coordinate 60,389, forward strand.
GGATGTACTTTCCAACAAGCTTGGAAGGATCAATGGAAGTCTTGTTGATCTTCTTAAGCAAGAAGGATCGGAAAGGCTTGACACCAGATCGGAGGAAAGTAGAGTGGAAAGGCACATCGATACCTCGGAGAGGGATGGTAGCAAAGCCACGCTCCAGCTCTAGAGGGGTAGGCTTGGCCAGGGTCTTCTCAGCGCAACCACGGATGATCTCGCGGAGATGTCCCTTAACCTCCTCAATGTTGTCCTTGACCTCTTCAATGTCGATCTTCTGGATCTTGATGAAGTTGGTCACACCAGCAAGAGTGTCGAGCGCACGGAGGTCACCGGCACAGACGTACTGCTGGTTGGCAATGTTGTAGTTGACAATCTCAAGGAGCCAGCCAGTCTCCTCAGCAATGTTGTCAACAACGAACTGGAGAGCAGCTTCGTTGAAGGTCTTGCTGATGCGGCTGGGGTTAACAGCGCACATGGAGTAGTTGGATCGGCCAGCAGCGTCACGCTCGACGGCAACCTGCATGGTGAGACCACGGTAGAAAACAACGGAGACCAAGCTCTCAATGGGCATGACCTCGGCAAGAGCAGCCAGAGCAGAGTATTCACCGAGCGAGTGACCGGCAAAGGTGCTGTTGTTGGGCACAAGTCCCTTGGCCTTCATGTCCTCAAAGCTGGCCTTCTCCATGAGAGTAAGGGCGGGCTGGGTGAACTGAGTGGCCGAGAGAAGACCGGTGGGGGATCGGTAGGTGTACGAGGTGGTGGTCTCGTCAATCTCCTTGAAGATCTTCTCAGACTTGATGCTGCCGTCGGCGGCAACGGTCTCGAAGGTCATGGCGATGTAGTTCTGGCGGATGGCCTTACCACGGGGACCACCGAAGTGGATGGTAAGCTCCTTGGGGTTGTTCTTGACAATATTGGTGATGGAGAAGCCATAAGCGTCGAGGAGGTACTTGTCAGCACGGTCCCAGACCTCCTTGGCGACAGGGCTGCTGGCGTACAGCTCCATACCCATACCCTGCTCCTGAGAACCTTGACCAGTGAAGACGTAGGCGGTAGCAGGCTGCTCAACCTCGGCCTCACCCTCGAGAACCTTGTCCTCAGTCTCCTTGTTGCGGACCTCAACCTTGATGATCTTGCGACCAGAGACCATGCCAGAGTGCTGAAGCTTGACCTCGAGCTCGTCGTTGGGCAGAACCATACCGACAAGGGAGGCGTGGAAGCTTCGGACGCGTCCAATGTTGTTCTCGGCAGCCCAAGTCTCGACGAGGCTTCGGACGGATGCACTGGAGTACATACCGTGGGTGATGGTACCAGGGAGGTTGGCGTAGCTGGAGAAGACACGAGAAACGTGGATGGGGTTGTAATCACCAGACACACGGGCGTAGTTCTCGTTGGAGGCGGGAGCTCGGAGAGCAAGAGGAGACTTTCCACTGAGAGGGATAGCGTTCTCGAAGTTGATGGGCTGGTCGATAGGCTTTCCGTTTCGCTCGAGGTAGTCGATGACAGGGTTGCCGTGAGACTCACCAGTCTCGTAGTCGACGCTGCCAACCTGGATGATCTCCTTGGTGGGGAGCTCGAGGAGGACCTGGCCACGGGTCTCAATGCTGCTGAAGACAGTCTTGTTCTTGTAGCGAACCAAGCTCTGGAGACGGAAAGTCAGAGTCTGGCCGAGCAGCTCAATGTTCTGAGGGAGCTCGTCGACAGAGAACCAGTCCTTGGAGCGAAGGATGGCAACATCGCGGGTGGTGGCGAGGTGAACCTGGATGGGGGTCTCGACCTTTCGCTGGAAAGTGTTCTCGTAATCGGTGTAGGTACCACGGTACAAGAACTGAGAGGTGACCTCCATGACAGGCTTGTTGTCGCGGACGAGAGTACCGCAGACCTCAACCATCTTACCAGCCTCCTGGTTAATGACAGCGTTGACCTGGGCAGTGGTAGAGACCTCATCACCCTTCTTGAGAGGCTCAGCACCGGGGATCATGCGGAACTGGTTGGACAGGTGGACGAGCTTCAGGAGATCACCGTCAATGGTGCGAGGGAAGATAGGCTTGGTGATAGCCTTCCAGCCAATGACAATAGCAAAGTCCATAGGAGCATTGACAACCTTGCCGGGTCGGTCGACGAAAGCCTCGCCAGTGTTGCCGACAGCGTGGACGAAGTCGTTAATAGCCTCGCCAGTGATGGTGGTCTTGCCACCATCAAACTCAGCAGTGATATCGGCATCGAGGTCAAGAGCCTCCTCGCCAAACCATGCCTTCCAGTAGAACTCCTTGATGCGGTCGTTGCGGCCCTCCATAACCTCACGGATAGGAGAGTAACCAGCCTCAGGGTGGTAGGTGAACTCCAAGGGCAGAGCAGCGGGCTTGCCAAGGGCAGTAGTCTCCTTGATCATGTTGACCTGGATCTTGTTCTCGCCGACAAGCTTGACCTCGATCACATCAATGTACTGGTTGTGGCGGGGCTGCTCACGAACAATGATGGTGGTCTTGGAAGGATCGTTGGGGTAAGAGATCTCAACGAACAGACCACGAGAAGGAGCAAAGATGCGTCGGATGGGGTTGGTCTGGAACTTCTGACCCTGAGCAACAACATCAGCCATGAGCAGAGCATGGCGCCAGTTGCGGTTGGGACCAGCAAGGAGAGACAGCCAAGAGTCGAGCTCGGGGAGGGTGGCGGCAGCAGACGAAGACAGGCGGTAGGTGTTCTTGTAAGTGTCGTAGCTGACGGTCAGGCCCTCAACGTCAAGAGGAATCTCGGGGTCGACGAGCTTGCCACCGAAGTACTCAATGTAAGGAATGGAAGCCTTGTTGTCGTTGTACAGATCCCGAGCGAGATACTTGACGTGAGTCTCGTGAATCTCATCGAGGATCTCCTTGATGGGCTGGTCAATCTGGGTAGAGAACTTGGCAGCAGCAGGTCCCTGGAGAATGCAGGTTCGGCCAACGTCCTGGTCAACAACAGCATCCAGATCCTCAGACTGCCACAGGGAGTCCTTCTTGAAGTAGAACTCGAAGTTGTCGTCGAAGACAGGGATGAAAGTGACAGGCTTCTGAGTGGGTCGCATGCACATGATGAGGAAGTACTGAACATCCTGAGCGTTGATGATCTGAGTCTCGGCATCGGGGTAAGCAGCAAGGATACGGTCGATCACCTCAAAGGGATCGCTGAGCTCAGAGTAGCTCTGGAGCAGAGAAGCCTGGCCAGGGGAGGAGGTCAGACGCTCCTCGAGACGGTGGATGTAGTCACCGACGAGAACGCTGTAAGAGCGGTCGATCCAGCGAGACTGGTGCTTGACGTAGAGAAGCTCGACGAGACGTCGGAGAACATCAGCGTAAGTCATGTCATCAAGGTCACAAGCCTTGCCCTCCTTGTTGCGTCCGAACCAGACCTTCTGGCAATCGTCGTTGAGCTTCTTGATGATGTAGTCCTTGTTCTTGTTGAGCTCAGCAACACGCTTCTCCTTGGGAAGGCTGAAGATCTTCTGGTCCATCTCGGCCCAGAAGCGAACTCCACGAGTAGCGAGCTTGTGAATGGGCTCACCCATCTCGGATCGAACAGTGAGAACACCACCAGCAGGCCCCTTGTAGGTCTGCTCCCACTCGCTGTCATCAAGACCAGGAGCGGCAACAATAGCCTCCTTAGCGGCCTTGCTGGTGTGAGCCTCCTTGGCAACCATCATGCGGCTACCGAACAAGCAACCATCGAAGGGCATGGGAGGGTAACCGTACTTCTTGGCCCACTCACCAGTGATGTAAGGGTAGGTGTCATCAGCACCACCGAAACCACTACCGGCAACGAGGATGATGTTCTCCTGTCGTCGGATACGGCCATACATCTGGAGGATGGGGTGGTGGAAATCCTCGAAAGAGTGGTGACCACCACCACGACCACCGGTCCACTGAAGCATAACAGGGAAGTGAGGGTTGGCCTTGGCGATGTTGATGACGGACTGGATGGCATCAAGAGAACCGGGCTTGAAGCTGATGTGCTTAAGACCAAGGGTCTCAATGTACTCCTGAGCAACCTCGATGGAAGGAACACCAGCACCAATGGTAAGACCCTCGATAGGGACACCCTCAGATCGAAGCTTCTGGATCAAAGGAATCTGCCAGGCCATAGCACGGGGGTTGACGTAGATCAGGTTGACAGAGATACCGCGACCAGCGGGAATAGCCTTCTCGATCTTGGTGATGGCGTCGGTCATCATGGGGCCAACGAAGTAACCACCACCAGCAAGCTCGATATGGTATCCAGCGTTCATGGTAGCGGCAACGAAGTCCCAAGGAACTGTGCAGGGAGTCATACCGGCAACCAAGACCGGGGGAAGACCCAGGAGACGACTCATCTTGGTGTCGAGGTATGTTCGGCCGCTCTTGTTTGTCACAAGCTTGGGGCCGAACTCCTTGACCCAATCGATGGCGTACTTGACGGCGTTCTCCTCATCGCGGTCGAAGAGCTCAGCCTTGTAGCCGAGGTCGTTCATACCACCGTCAACGGTACCGGCCAAGATGACACGGACACCGGTACCCTCCTTGTTTCGGCTGGTCAGAACACCGAGTCCGGAAACACCACCGGGACCAAAGTCCAGGATGTGAGTGGCGTCAGGGAAGACGGTAGCCTTCTCCCAGTTGACAGGGTCGCGAGTGATCAGGCGAACCAGAGCAGGAACAATGTTGCCCTTGACCTCCTCTCGGAGATCCTTGCCAGTGTTGGTGTCGAAGACAGCAATGCCGAGATCGCTGGAGTCGATGGTGATGTCCTTAAGATCCTCATCGATCATAGAAGTGGCCTCAGCGAGGTACTTGCTGTGGAAAGGAGCGGTGATAGGCAAGAATCGGTTGGCGAAGCGAACCTTTCGCTCGGTGAAAGGAACACGGTTCTGGTCCAGGCCAACGGGGGCCTTGACCTTTCGCAGCTGGGTGTTAAGACCGTAGAGGGAGGTGGGAGGTCCTGTCACGACCAGGTTTCGGGGGCTGTTGATGAGAGAGATGCTGATGTGGCGGTCCTCGGGAAGGTACTGGTTGGTAGCATCAATGTGCTTCTGGACCTCAGACTGAGGAAGGTCTCGGATGCTAAGCATAGGAGTGGGAGAGCCCTCGCCGTGCTCCGAGGACTCGCGAAGCATAGTGGGAGTCATTGAGGTGGTGGGGAAAGCCTGCTGGCTTCGTGTTCCAATCCAGAAAAGCATGGTCAGAACTGAGCTGCTGATATCTTGCCATGAGTCCCAAGAGTCGGCAGCGGCAGTGGCAGCAGCCATGACAATACCCTGAGAGTGACCGGTTGAACCAGTAATTCTCTCTCGCAGCATACCGGGATGCACACCGAGGACCTTACATGTCACCTCGTAGTGGGCGAGCTGAACAAGGCCGATAAGAGGGAAACTAACGGGTGCCGAAATCAAGTAGTCGACATCGGGAGTAGAGTCCTTGTGGTGAAGCCAGTTCATGATGTCCAGGCCCTTAGGGAACATCTTCTCGGCCTTGGGGTCCTTAGACAGAGTCTGAAGGAGCTCAGCTGATCGGGTGATGAGATCACCAACGAAGCTTGAGTATGTCTTGAAGATTTCTCGCAATTCCTCGAAGTACTCCTCAATGTTACCCTGACCTCCGAAAATTGTGTAGATCTCGGCGTCGCCATCCTCAGCAGCTCGGAAGAGGGCTGAGGCATGGGGCTTGAGCGGTCGGTTGCAGACAGAGCGAGCGGTGTAGTAGCTGCGGATGAAGTCCAACTTCTTGGACTCAATGCCGGGCAGGCTGGCGGCAATAGCGTGGGCTTCGTTGCCACGGAGGAAGTTTCGCTCGAACTCGTTAAGGACGAGCTTCAAGACCTCCTCGTAGGAGCCAGCATCGTCATCCTCGCCCTCATCAACCTCGTGGGCGATGAGATCGAGATATCTGGCAACCAGGTCGGGAACAGACGATGGCTCGTCATCCTGGGCAAGCTCGTCGGTGGCTTCGGGTAGCGTGGCGACAAACTTGTCTTTCAACTGAGAGGCGTGGAAGTGAAGGTTGGTGGGAATGAGGAAAGAAGTCTCGAGAGAACCGTGGGAGAGGGTCAACGGTCGGAGAGAAGCGCTGGATCTGGGGGTGGAAATGCCCGTCTGGGCTCCATTACCGGCGCCGTACATGATGATTGAAGGGGTATCGAAGAAAATCTGTAGTGGCAAGTAAAAGCCAAAGGTTAGTCTTTGCAATTGGCGGTCCAAAACCCTTTGTCAGGTGCCAATGGCTCACAAACCTATGAGTTCAAGTCGTAACACCAGGAATGAAATCTGATGCTTTCCCCGAGGACGTTGGCGAGAAGAAACCGACTGTCCTTGTTTGCGTAGAGGCTGGCTGGTCCCCTGATAGGTGGGAGGGGGTAGAAATTAGTAGAGAATAGCTTTAGAGTCGGTGGAGCGCAACGCGGCACAAGACAAGACAACACCAGCCAGGCGCAAAGGGGAGGAAGAAGAAATGAGGATGATGATGGAGGAAGAAGATGAAGATGGATAATCTCAAAGGAAGGAAAGAGGTCTAAGAGGGATTCAGAAACTGGTCCCGACCAAGGTATAAGTCAAAGACGAGAAAACTCAAGCTTGTACCGAAAGCCGGCTATGGATTGTACTGTCCAAGCAAGCGAAGGGTGTGGTTGAAGCAGCTGGAGTCTTGGAGGGGCCGCCTCAGCGAACTGGAGTAGCAGGCCAAAATTTCAGTTCTGTTGGGGATATGGAGGGGTACGTATCCTGGCATCCTTTTTTTCTACTGCGACTGTACCAACAAGCGGGCAACTTTTTTGCTTCTCCCCCTCCACAATCCGGGCTATCTTAGTGCGAAGCTCAATGGATGGACTTGACTTGGAGGAACAAGAAACCTACGCATCCACTGGACCTCCCGCCGTTGTGAGACTGTGAGAGAGCCATTCCATTGGCATGCACCGGATTGGCGTCTCGCTTGATCCGCTGGGACCCCACGACATCAGGACACCCCTTGCTGCATGATGCTCTTTACCAGATACGGACAAGGGGACCATCATTAGCAGGGGTTGGGTTGAGAAGAAGGTCAACGAAGGGAAAGGGTCTTTTCTAAAGTACCGGTACTTTGATGCCACTGAGCTGTCCGCAATCCTACCCATCGCTTCTGCCTCAGAACTGCAACCAACTGTACTGTACCGGAAGACTTCGGGCATAAGTTGTTGTAATACAACTCAGCCACTGCTATTCAAGCAATCTGAAAGGCTAGAACAACACTTTGAAGTCGTCGTGGGTCTCACTCTATGGTATGGGGCGCCTGTGAGGCTGCTGTTGAGCACCAAACGGGTGGACGGAACTTGGAAGGCTGATAGTGGTTTTTTGATGGGATGCCAATTCGTCCAATTCGGGAATACACGATCCCTTCCACAGACCAATGATTTGCTCTAATTCTTTTGGATTAGATCCAGATATGGGTTGGGTCTATTTTCTTGCCACGGTGTGGCCAAGCTTTCTTGATGCAGGTTGCATTCAACCCTTCGATTGAGTCCCTATCTATCGCCCGACATATCTATTCATCTACTATGGCATGATCGAGTCGTCACCATAATCCCTCAGCAATTCCAAAACAATGGCCTCCTGCGAGACATTCCGTCATACACCCTCAGCCCTGTTTCTGCTTCAAAAATTCGGTAATTCGGTTATGTGAAGGTATCGTCTCGTTATTGTACTGTAACAAACTTCGTGGCCATCCTCCCGGGTAGATGGCGACCCTCCGTCTATACTAGCGGTGTCGACCAAAATTTTCACCTTCGGGGTGGCCATTGAGAAGTAATAGAATCCTTCCATGACTAGCTAAGTGGCAAGCGACATTTGGCACTAATAGCCTCGAACAAATGTCTTTCGATGAATGATTCTGGTTACTCGGTGACTACTTTTTAAGCCGTTCTTACCGTTCTGTCTGGTCTGAAGCACAATTTTTAATGTACAGGTACTGGACAAGTGTTCAGCTCGGAACATTCGTGGGTCTCCCGTACTCCACCCCACTATCCATGAAAGACAAGCATCAACGTCCACTTTCAATCTCATCAAACACTGTTGTTTGAACAGTAATCGTTGAATATCAATTGTCTGGAATTTTCGAAGATCAAGACAAGACCACGACGAACAGGAAGTTTATTGCTGTCTGAATAACATCATCAATTGATTACTTTGATCTCATCATATCATGATACCTTTCCAGAGTCATGATGAGAAAATTTATGCCCCTCTCCACCGCCTGGTCAACGCCTCACTCACATCCCCAACTTATTCCAACAATGATTCGGCCCCCCACATTCTCCGTCCAGCATCGACTTCCCGAGCCTTGGTGGGGTCAAGCTATAATGATCGCTTCCATCCACGTACCTTACGCGTAAAGGCACTGTACATGGTAGTGGTGCGAAGCCTTGAATTGTCTGTTCGGTGAGCAACTCGATAAACTGACTGACCGAACAAATGCCTCTCATATCACGGCGATATACAATCTATCTCATCAGCGTTCTTTAATTGCGCGACCCTTATCCATACGGGGCATGGTGTCTTGTAGATCTCGTTTCGCTTTTGCATGCACCAACGGTTGTGGCTATCCGCAGTCGTTTCTGAGAGGTGCAGATAAGAGCCGCAAAACAACCTCACAGCGACTTACAGCACGCAACGATTATTGAATTCATCCACATAACTCTAATACTCAACGCTTGAAGCTTGATAGGCAACCTGGAATGAGAGCTCAACATATCTTCAAATTGTAGCAATCAAGAGGAGCTCGGAGTTGCGGAAACCGACGGACAAGCGAGTAAACAACAATCAACCATCAATTGTATCGGTACCTAACCGAGTTGATCATGCCGGATGACAGTTGAGCAAGACGCGAAATTACACTGACCAGATGGCACCGCTATTTCGTGCCTCCCTAGCCCTGTTGTACTGCCAGATCCATTTCTACTGTGAACTCTAGGGACTGTGCCTCTACGCTCGCACCCCTTCTAGCTTATTCTTATGCGTTCTGACTGGTGGCAGAGACAGAGACCCTTGATTGATGGATGGTGGCATGGTTCAAGTGTCGTCACTTTACTTTTTGGCGTTCGAGTCTTATCGTTCCTGGGCCGAGAACTCAAAATGTTGACCAGTAGATAAGCATGCAGTAAGTGAGCCCGCTCGGCCGAGCTATCTTTGGATTATCGATCGCAAATCCGTAGATGCTGATAACCAGCAAAACAATAGGTCATCTCAACTCACTCAAAGATGTTGATGGTGCCCCAAAAGGCTGGTTTCTGGGGAAGAGGCTCCCCTGGACGCCCCTGGCTGGTGCACGCCTACACATAACGTCTAGTCTTAGATAGGACTAGCTCTTCAATATGGTTGAGAAGCGGGCTGCACGCCAAGGACCCGCAGCCATGTGTGGCTCGGGGATGTTCCACCCAAGAGAAAGTACCGGATACTCAACCGTGCTACAGCGGGAGCGAGCAGGCAGAGCGCCCTGACAGGGTCCTCGATGTACCGAGAGCTCCCCCTACAAACATGTTACTCTACAAGGTGAGGTGCCAAACACCAATTGCCCGCCTAGTGGTAGTGGAGGGGGGCGGACAGCCCAGGAGACAACAGACCAGGGTGTGGCCTAGAGCTTCCCCCAATTTTTTTTTCACTCGATGAACTTTTTGGTGGGCCGGTCGTTCAACAATCGGCTCCTCCCTCGCCGTCGGTTACAGTCGTCGTTACCTATTCGTACGGGCCATCCGCACGTTTGGTTGGAATCTAGCTCCGTCTCTTCATTGTTTCTCGCTGGTAGGCAGAACGGAATTGTAATCTTGGCCTTCATATTCATAGACTTTCCGGCCACTTTCTTCTGCCTCCATCCTCCTCCTCCATCCTCTCTATCCTCCATCCTCCCCCTCACCTTCTTTCTACCTCCCCGCCAGCTGCACTCTTCAGCTTGGGAGTTTCTTGCGACGGTTCCATATTCTTTTACGTTGGGGTTAAGCGGGCCCCTGGTATAATCACCGTCAATTCGACCATCCTCTCGCACCAATTCTAGGTTGCGATAGCCAATTCGGCCTTTTTCGAGATACCCTTTCTTTCACCTCCTCACGACCTAATACCGCCAAAATGCGTCCCGAAGTCGAGCAGGAGCTTGCTCACACGCTGCTCGTTGAGCTGCTCGCATACCAATTTGCTTCTCCCGTTAGATGGATTGAGACCCAAGATGTTTTCCTCGGTGAGAGAACCGCCGAGCGAGTCGTGGAAATTGGTCCTGCCGACACTCTCGGTGTCATGGCCAAGCGAACATTGAAGTCCAAGTACGAGGCTTACGATGCCGCCAAGTCCGTTCAGCGAAATATCCTCTGCTACAACAAGGACGCCAAGGAGATCTACTACGATGTTGATCCCGTGGAAGAGGAGCCTGAGCCTGCTGCTGCTTCTTCAAGCGATGCTCCCGCCTCTGCTCCTGCGGCCGCTGCCGCTCCCGCCGCTCCCGCCGCTGCCGCCGCTCCTGCTGCTCCCAGTTCTGGCCCCGTTGCCCAAGTTGCCGATGAGCCTGTCCAGGCTGTCGACATCGTCCGCGCCCTTATTGCACAGAAGCTCAAGAAGCCTCTTCTTGAGATTCCTCTTAGCAAGGCCATCAAGGACCTTGTTGGTGGTAAGTGGGACAAGACACCCCTAATTGACAATTTTTTAACGTTTAATGTTTCTAGGCAAGTCCACACTCCAGAACGAGATTCTCGGTGATCTAGGAAAGGAATTCGGTTCCACCCCTGAGAAGCCCGAAGACACACCCCTCGATGAGCTCGGTGCCTCCATGCAGGCCACTTTCGATGGCAACCTGGGCAAGCAGTCTCTGTCCTTGATTGCCCGACTTATCTCCTCCAAGATGCCTGGTGGTTTTAACATCACAGCGGCCCGAAAATACCTCGAGTCTCGATGGGGTCTCGGACCTGGCCGACAAGACGGTGCTCTGCTCCTCGCCCTCACAATGGAGCCTCCCGCTCGATTGGGCAACGAGGGTGATGCCAAGGGCTTCTTCGACAGTGTTGCCAACAAGTACGCCACAAACGCTGGTATCAGCCTGTCTACAGCTGCTTCTGCTGGCCCTGCTGGCGGTTCCAGCGGTGGTATGATGATGGACCCCGCTGCCATCGATGCCCTTACCAAGGACCAGCGTGCTCTCTTCAAGCAACAGCTCGAGCTCCTTGCTCGTTACCTCAAGATCGACCTCCGTGAGGGCGAGAAGGCTCACATCAACTCCCAGAAGTCCGAGAAGGTTCTGCAGGCTCAGCTTGATCTCTGGACTGCCGAGCACGGTGACTTCTATGCTTCTGGTATCGAACCTGTCTTCACTCCCCTCAAGGCCCGAACCTACGACTCCTCTTGGAACTGGGCTCGTCAAGATGCCCTCAACATGTACTTCGACATCATCTTTGGTCGTCTCCAGGCTATCGACCGTGAGATCGTCAGCCAGTGCATTCGCCTTATGAACCGTTCCAACCCCAAGCTCCTCGAATTCATGCAGTACCACATCGACAACTGCCCCACCGAGCGAGGCGAGACTTATAAGCTTGCCAAGGAGCTTGGACAGCAGCTCATTGAGAACATCCAGGAAGTTCTTGACGTCGCTCCTGTCTACAAGGATGTCGCTGTCCCTACCGGCCCCCGAACCACCATCGATGCCCGAGGTAACCTCGACTACGAGGAAGTCCCCCGTGCCAGCTGCCGCAAGCTGGAGCACTACGTTCAGCAAATGGCTGAGGGTGGCAAGATCTCTGAGTACGGCAACCGCACCAAGGTTCAGAGCGATCTTTCCCGCATCTACAGACTCATCAAGCAGCAGCACAAGCTGTCCAAGACTTCTCAGCTTGAGATCAAGAGCCTGTATGGTGAGGTTCTCCGATCGCTTGCCATGAACGAGAGCCAGATCCTCCCCAAGGACAACAAGGGACGCAAGGTTCTCAAGAACAGCCAGAACAAGGGCAAGGTTGAGACCATTCCCTTCCTTCACCTCAAGAAGAAGGGTCTCCACGGCTGGGACTACAGCAAGAAGCTCACTGGTGTCTACCTCAACTGCTTGGAGGATGCTGCTAAGTCTGGTGTTACCTTCCAGAACAAGCACGTTCTCATGACTGGTGCTGGTGCTGGTTCCATTGGTGCCGAGGTCCTCCAGGGTCTCATCAGCGGTGGTGCCAAGGTCATTGTCACCACTAGCCGCTTCTCCCGTGAGGTCACCGAGTACTACCAGGCCATGTACACCCGCTACGGTTCTCGTGGCTCTCAGATTGTCGTTGTTCCTTTCAACCAGGGTAGCAAGCAGGACGTTGAGGCTCTTGTTGAGTACATCTACGACACCAAGGAGGGTCTTGGCTGGGATCTTGACTTCATTGTTCCTTTCGCTGCTATTCCCGAGAATGGCCGTGAGATCGACAACATTGACTCCAAGTCTGAGCTCGCTCACCGTATCATGCTTACCAACCTTGTCCGTCTTCTCGGATGTGTCAAGTCTCAGAAGACCGAGCGTGGCTTCGAGACCCGACCTGCTCAGGTTGTCTTGCCCCTTTCTCCCAACCACGGTACCTTCGGTAACGACGGTCTCTACTCCGAGTCCAAGCTCGGTCTCGAGACTCTCTTCAACAGATGGCACTCTGAGAGCTGGGCCAACTACCTCACCATCTGCGGTGCTGTCATTGGCTGGACCCGAGGAACTGGTCTCATGTCTGGCAACAACATTGTTGCTGAGGGTGTTGAGGCTTTCGGCGTTCGCACTTTCTCTCAGCAGGAGATGGCTTTCAACCTTCTCGGTCTCATGTCTCCCACTCTGGTTGACTTGTGCCAGAACGAGCCTGTCTTTGCTGATCTCAACGGTGGTCTCCAGTTCATTCCTAACTTGAACGAGACCATGACCAAGCTCCGCAAGGATATCATGGAGACCAGCGAGGTCCGCCGCGCTGTTGCCAAGGAGAGCGCCATTGAGAACACCATTGTCAACGGTGCTGCCTCTGAGGTCCTCTACAAGAAGAAGACCATCGACCCTCGTGCCAACATCAAGTTCGACTTCCCCAAGCGTCCTGACTGGAAGACCGAGGTTGAGCCCCTCAACGACAACCTCAAAGGTATGGTTGATCTTGAGAAGGTTGTCGTCGTTACTGGTTTCGCTGAGGTTGGCCCCTGGGGTAACTCCCGTACCCGATGGGAGATGGAGGCCTACGGTGAATTCTCTCTTGAGGGTTGTGTTGAGATGGCCTGGATCATGGGTCTCATCAAGAACCACAACGGTGTTATCAAGGGCAAGCCTTACTCTGGCTGGGTTGACTCCAAGACCGGTGAGCCTGTTGACGACAAGGACGTTAAGCAGAAGTACGAGAAGTACGTTCTCGAGCACTCTGGTATCCGTCTGATCGAGCCCGAGCTGTTCGATGGCTATGACCCCAACAAGAAGCAGCTGCTTCACGAGGTTGTCATCGAGGAGGACCTTGAGCCCTTTGAGGCCTCTAAGGAGACCGCTGAGGAGTTCAAGCGTGAGCACGGTGACAAGGTTGAGGTCTTCGAGATCCCTGACAGTGGCGAGTACATCATTCGTCTCAGGAAGGGTGCCTCTCTCTGGATTCCCAAGGCTCTTCGCTTCGACCGTCTTGTTGCTGGACAGATCCCCACAGGTTGGGACCCCAAGCGATACGGTGTTCCTGACGACATTGTCTCTCAGGTTGACCCCGTCACACTGTTCCTTCTCGTTTCCACCGCTGAGGCTCTCCTGTCTTGTGGTATCACTGATCCTTATGAGTTCTACAAGTATGTCCACGTCTCTGAGGTTGGTAACTGTGTTGGTTCCGGTATGGGTGGTGCTGCTGCTCTCCGAGACATGCACCGCACTCGTTTCCTCGATCAGCCTGTGCAGAACGATATTCTCCAGGAGTCTTTCATTAACACCATGGCTGCTTGGGTTAACATGTTGTTGATGTCCTCTTCCGGACCTATCAAGACTCCCGTCGGTGCTTGTGCTACCGCTGTTGAGTCTATCGACACTGGTTACGAGACCATCATGGAGGGCAAGGCTCGCGTCTGCTTCGTCGGTGGTTTCGATGATCTTGGTGAGGAAGGTTCTTACGAGTTCGCCAACATGAAGGCCACCAGCAACACTGTTGATGAGTTCGCTCACGGCCGTACTCCCAAGGAGATGTCTCGTCCTACTACCACCACCCGTAACGGATTCATGGAGTCCCAGGGTTGTGGTATCCAGATCATCATGACTGCCAAGCTTGCTCTTGACATGGGTGTCCCCATTCACGGTATCATTGCTCTTACCACCACCGCCTCTGACAAGATTGGTCGTTCCGTTCCTGCTCCTGGTCAGGGTGTTCTCACCACTGCCCGTGAAAACCCTGGCAAGTTCCCTTCGCCTCTCCTTGACATCAACTACCGTCGCCGCCAGATCGAGCGCCGCAAGAAGACCATCAAGCAGTGGCAGGAGTCTGAGCTGGAGTACGTTCACGACGAGATTGACGCCATGAAGTCTCAGGGTGCCACTTTCGACGAGAAGGAGTACGCTCAAGACCGCTTCGCTCACATTGAGAAGGAGGCTGCTCGCCAGGAGAAGGAGCTCCTCCGCAGCATGGGTAACAACTTCTGGAAGAGTGATCCTAGCATCGCTCCTCTCCGTGGTGCCCTTGCTACTTGGGGTCTCACTGTTGACGATATCGGTGTCGCTTCTTTCCACGGAACCTCCACCAAGGCCAACGACAAGAACGAGTCCAACGTTATCTGCCAGCAGCTCCGCCACCTTGGCCGCAAGAAGGGTAACGCCGTCTTGGGTATCTTCCAGAAGTACCTCACTGGTCACCCCAAGGGTGCTGCCGGTGCTTGGATGATGAACGGATGTCTCCAGGTCCTTGACACTGGTCTCGTTCCCGGTAACCGCAACGCCGACAACGTTGACCCCATTATGGAGCAGTACGACCTCATCGTCTACCCCAGCCGAAGCATCCAGACCGACGGTGTCAAGGCTTTCTCCGTTACCTCTTTCGGTTTCGGTCAGAAGGGTGCTCAGGCCATTGGTATCCACCCCAAGTACCTGTTCGCTACTCTCGATGAGAAGACCTACACTGAGTACTGCGCTAAGGTCGACGCTCGCCAGAAGAAGGCCTACCGCTACTTCCACGATGGCTTCATCAACAACAAGCTGTTCGTCGCCAAGAACAACTCTCCTTACGCTGATGACCAGCTCAGCAAGGTTCTCCTGAACCCTGACGCTCGTGTCGTTGAGGACAAGAAGTCATCTGAGCTCAAGTACGGCCCTGACTTCATGAAGCGATCCGAGAAGGTTGTTTCTTCCACCAAGGCCAAGGAGACTCAGCAGGTCATGGAGGCCCTGGCTCTCAAGGTCACCAACAAGAACAGCCAGGTCGGTGTCGATGTTGAGGACATTTCTGCCGTCAACATTGATAACGACACTTTCGTCGAGCGAAACTTCACTGCCAACGAGATCTCCTACTGTCGCCAGGCCCCTAGCCCCCAGAGCTCTTTCGCTGGTCGCTGGAGTGCTAAGGAGGCTGTCTTCAAGTCATTGGGAGTTGCCAGCCAAGGTGCTGGTGCTGCCATGAAGGACATTGAGATTGTCAAGGGAGAGAACGGTGCTCCTACTGTTTCTGTAAGTTAACTACCAATCATGAAAAAAGAAGAATTAATGCTAACAAATATCCAGCTCCATGGTGAGGCTGCTGCCGCCGCTCAGAAGGCCGGTGTCAAGGACATTACTCTGTCCATCTCACACTCTGATAGCCAGGCTATCGCCGTTGCTGTCGCCAACTTTTAAGTGCATATGATAAGATAAGAAGGAGGAGGGACTTGTACATGTTTGCTTTGGAACTGGTAATGGGCGTTTGATGAGGATGTGTTTCTATATGATGTTTGCGCTTTTGATGATATATGCTGGCGGCCTTAGTTGATAGCACTGGGCTTATGTTGCTGATAGAACTTGATGTGAACACATCGAGAAATGTTTTACGCATAAAATAGACAATTCCGTTAAATTTACTCTGAGCAAGACCACCGGTGAATTAGACGTTATGCATGATAGAATTGTTACTATTGTATTGATTTGACAGTTATCCAAAACTGCAATAGAACTCAAGATCAAATGTTTAAAAATTGTCTTCGTACATTTTAAAAATTCAGTGAGTTACCTATTTGATTCTAAGTAAACTTTGCAATGTAACCATGTTATATTTGTCTCGAATCGAATCAAGGCACCGGTCGACAGATAGCACAAGGCACATGTCTCCCTATAAGTAGTTCAATAATGGATCGTCATGCGGCATTATTTATTTATGGGATTGCTGCTCATTCCCAGTTTATCTTAAGTTCATTCCGAACCGCCGCAACCCGTTCATAGGGAAGCAACCCGGAAGCTGGTGACTAGAACATGTTTGTGGTGCCCAAACCAGACTTCCTCCTCTTTTTAAAATACCATCGACTCCCTGGTGTCTTGGTGCGAGGTGCTGAAATCTATGGTAAGATGGCTTTGGATGCGCAAGGTATCGTCGTAAATTTCGTAATCTGCTTATTGACCTCGTCCTCGGCCGCGGCCACGTCCTCCACGACCACGTCCACGGTCACCGCCTCGTCCACTGTGATCTCCTCTTGAGCCTCCTCGTCCGCCTCGGAATCCACCCTGTTGACCCTTCTGCGATTCGCTGACCTGGTCGATGATCTCGTCGGGCACTCTCAGATATTTGATCTATAGCTTGTTAGTTCCTCCCCTTTAATTCGGCCGTGTGGATTTTCGAACGTACGTTGTTTCCCTTCACATAGACCTCTTGTAAACGCACGAATCTGTCGCCCTCCTGTAGCCCAACCATTAGCATCTCCCCCACTAAGCAATCGGTGTAGCGCATACCGGACTTGTCTGTACAACCTCCTTGAGTGTGAGGTTCATCCATGTATCGCAAGAAACCAAGTGTCCGTTGAGAGTCTCTCCGTTCTTGAGCTCGACCAGCATGGGGTGGCCTTGGGCCGCGTTAAGTAGACCGAGGGGCAGCTATTCCATGTTAGCTTTTGCTGCGGGCAAACCAATTCTTGCGCCAAGCTCTGAATCGCTTTCGAGCTATGTCCAAGAATATTATGCTAACTTACCATATTTTCTGTTGTTGCGCCGGTAGCTATAGCTATATGTGGTGTATGATGCGCTCGCTGGAAACAGAAGGTTGAGAATGGAACAGGCAGAGCTCAGTGGAGCGCGGCTGTTCGGTGAACTCAAGGTGAGCGCGTTTGCAGGCGGCTAAGGCCCCGGGAGTTGCATAGCCCCGCTTGATGGTGGGCGGAAATACGGAAGGGCTTCCGCTCATGGCAGCGACAGAATCAATTGAATGTGATCCTACAACCTTGATATTTTATATCAACACCAACAACTAATATGCCCCGCCTACAATTGGCACAAAATGGGCTCAGACGGTGCCTCTGGACGGCGAGTCACAAGTGTGTCCTGCCTAGAGCCTTTAATGCTTCATTACCAGGCCAAAACTTAAACCAGCAAAGACCTCGAAATGTGAATCTTATCCAATGGCGGAGATTCGGAACCAGCAATGTTGAAGACTCATTACCTGAAGATCAGGCGCAAGCCTTGGATGCTTTATATGAGCAGTTTGAGGGCAAGCTGGGAGATGAAGGGGTGATGCAAGGAAGACAACCACACGACTTGCTTGTGAACAAAAATGCTACGCAAAAGCCTTCAAATCCTGCTCTTGAAGCAATGATGCCAGATTTGAAAGATGTTTCAACGCAGGAACTGGTTGATGCTCTTATGAGATTGCGGGCATCGCCAGCAAGTGAACACACTCCTTTTGTAAAGAACAAGTTACAGAGAACGAGTCATATCATCAAATATCTGATAAAATATCGACATCATCCCCTCAATAACCTAATTTACGAAAGCATGCTATCTGCTATGGCCCATCCGGAAGGATCGAGCCAGGGAGTTCGCAAGCTGTTAGCAGATGCGCGCGAACAAAACGTTCCGCTGACTGCCGAGATGTGCTATCTCGCCCTCGAAGCTCTTACGGTGCATCCTGAGCATTTGCTACGAGAACAGGTTATGAAGATGATGGACGACTACTGGTTCGAATTTACTCAATCCGCCAAACAGAATATTACTCTGGCAATGCTTCGGGAGGGCCAACATGAACTGGCCATGGATAAGCTTACTGAACTGTTGGAAGGCCCCAAACAAGTTGATCTCTGGGTCTACGACATTTTTATTCTGGAATTTGGTAGGATGGGCTTCACAGACGAGGTGCTTCGTCTGCTCAAGAAGAGAAAACATGCTAAAGGCACGGACGCCCCCTTCAGAAATATTGAGCTGATGGCTCTGGATATTTTCAGCCAGGCATTCCATCATGAAGGAACAAAATTTCTTTGGGATGAGGTTGTCAAAACCGGAATTCACAACCCATCTAATGGTATCCTCGAAAATATTCTGGCTACTGCGGCGAGACATGGTGATACTCAACTGGCTACTCAAGCTCTAGCGATACTGTCAAACCGTGGGAAGCTCTCTCAACACCACCATGATGCTATTATCGAAACCTACGCCAATGCAGAGGACGTGGATGGTGCGTTCACCACATTAAAGCTGCTGCAAACTGCTGGATGGCTCGAGGATGAAGCAACCACACGGCCTCTCTACCGAGCTCTCCTCAAGAACAAGGATCTTATTGACACTGCAGCCTCTGCTATTGAGACTATGCATAAGGAAAGCCTTGTTCCCTTGGACGTGGTCATGGTTACAGCCGAGGCCATGGCTAAGACTCGAACATCAGAGGCTGCCATGCCACTTTTCCGAAACGCCTACACTCTTAGCAGCAGAAGCCCCAGATTCAGTAATATCGGGCGCCTAGTCAAACATAGCGTCAAAACAGAGACGAAATACGAGCTTGCCAAGATGTGTTATGTCGAGCTCTCCAAGACCAAGATCCCGTCACAATTGGCAACAGAAACCCAGGCTATCGTATCCAGCGATTCTACGTCCGAGAAAACCAGCATCCAAACCGCACCTTCTACAACATGGTTAGAGCGTCAGAATGTAATGGTCGCACTCGACGTGATAATACCGGTCTGCGCAGAAGCAGGCGATTTTGAGTTGGCCTTTAAGCTTATTGGCTACGCCAAGGCTGCAGTACCGCATGGTGGACGAAGGCCCGATTCAACATCATGGAGGTTCTCTGAGTGGGTTGAGCCATTCGTCAAGATGGCTCTGGATGCAGAGGATCCTAGAGTGTGGGATATTGTGGACGAACTGGACCAGGGTACTGATGGTCCAGCTTTGATGATACGCAAGGAGCTTCAGAAACGACGTATCCAGAAGCGTGCTGGGCAACGAGGAGCTTGGTGAGAGGCTAGCGATGGATGTCAGAGCTACGGCAGCAAGACATGACAAATAGCTCTCTCGTCTAGGACGAATGAGGCTTCTGATTCGAGTGACTAAGACGATAACTCGCGAGAAAGGACTATTATGTCACCATATTCAACCACTTGTCCTCATTTTTGTGCGTTGTCTTGGTTATTCAAATCAGGTCAGCATATGGTGAGCCTCACGGTTGGATCCTTTGGCTAGTGTAAAAAGATACACCATGTTGTTGCGCCCGTCACTTGGCAGACCAACTATCGTGAACACGAATGAGTCAGTGACGCGGCAGACATAATAACGAGACCTCCCTTCTGCCTTGCAGGGCGAATGCGAGGCCCTGAGTTCAAGTGGTGGCTCGACCTATATTCTTATAGTAAGCAAGGGTTCCGGGGCATCCGGGCCCTTGGGAAGCTAGCTTGAGCAATGTTCTTATCAGCATGGGGATCAGAGCTCAACGGGTATGAGCCGCTTGAGACCTTGTATGATTAGGGGTCCTGCATGAGAATATGCATATTGTTGGGGTGTCACGAATATACTGCTAAGGACATGTGAATGGAAGATGGAGGAAGAACTCATGTGAAAAAGGATTTTTCAAGTGAGTCATAGAAACTGGCCATGCTATTGTATATATGGATGTTTAGAAATTGTAGCTATAGCTTTCGTCCGTGGAGGTCAAAACTCCCGGTGCTCGGCATTCAACTAGACCGTAAGCCTCAAGGGAGCTCTCGACCGGGGAGACGTCACACCGAGGGTGATTAATCCAGGGGCCTAATGGCGTCTAATTGGTTGATCTGCATGATTCACGTCCCGAGACTGTGGTGAGATTGCTAAGCTTTTGTGGAATCTCAACTGAGCGGAGGATCTAACCGTTTTTATGTGTTAGTGCTGATAAGACTTGCATGTATTTGAGATGGTATCAAGATATGTTTCAGACGTTTTACTCGTTAAGACTCAAAGTGAAGTGAGTTGGCAGACTCATAGACTATAGTGCAGTGCAGCTTATGTGAGAAACAACAGAGAACTCAAAACAAAGCAATTATCAAGTAGTAAGCGGAATGGAAGACAATGATTCTCTGTTAGTGCTCACAGATCTACATCTACGTTCAGCATAACAAGCCGTGTATCCGGATCTCAAATGACGCCATACAGAAGAATTGTTAATCTGACAGTACCGTACAGTACAGTATAGATCATCAGTGGGTGGTCATCTCACGGCAATTCTCCAGGATCTACAGTCGGATAATTCACCAGGACAAGTAAAGACACGAGCCGGGGATAACTCTAAAACCCTTGCATTGGGGTCAAAGTCAGCCCTAAAGTCCGGCTAGGTCTAGACTCTGGTCCATCAAAAGGCGTCAACTGTATTTTAGCTTATCTAGGATTCAAGTACAGTACAGTAATATAGACTAGCATATAGGCAAAAAGAAAGAAAGTCTATGGGGAGGAAGAAGCCCGAGTACCGAACGGGTATTGTCAGCGGCGATTGGTAATGTCGAGGTCTATTAGCCCGAAGTGGCTTGCATGCACTGTTTCTCATCCTTGAAGCTAACGCGAGTTGCTTTGACTATACACAAGATTACTAAATCCGAAATGCAAGAGCTCGAGCTTTCTAAGCTCCGTAGACCACCGGTATTACTGTGTTCTGAAGGGAGAGCTGGGATATAAGATGGATGACATGTCTCTGATATTCGTACCATAGCATACTCACTCAATTAACAATAATAAGCTTAAAGAGAGCTTTGTTTCCTTTCTTATCCCTATCCAAGACTCCCTGATACTCTTATCTTAATCAGAAGCTATACACAGCTCATAATGGCAGACCTCATCAGAGATGCTCCCCTGGGGCAACTCATCCGCTTCGTCACCCGCAACAAATACCTTCAATACCCCGAAGAAAAGCCCGGTTTCAAGCTCCCCGAGTCCTGGGACGCAGTTCTCAACAACCCAGACGCCATCATCGACGAGAGCACTGGTGCAAACAACAACACTCTCCTCACAGGCACAGCCCTCGCATCCTCAGCTTCTTCCACTGTCGCAGCTACTGAAGATCCCAAAGCAAAGGGTGAGACAGAAAAGGAGACCGAGGATGTAGAACGTGGTGATGCAGTCCCCGTTAGACTACATCGTTCGAGATCACCTCAGGAGACACAGGCTTACACCATCGATCGACTCGAAGCTGATGAAGAACACGATGTGGAAAAAGTCAAGTCTATTCCTGTTGTACCCAAACGTACCAAGGATGGACATGTCCTTGTAGACTGGTACTACAGCGATGATAACGAGAATCCTCACAACTGGACCAACAACAGACGTCTTGGTGTAGCTCTCATCATCTGTCTCTACACCTTTGTCGTGTACACTTCCTCCGCTATCTACACTTCCTCCACAGAGGGCATCATGCACGCCTTTGGAGTAAGTCAACTCAAAGCTTCACTAGGTCTATCGCTCTACGTTCTGGGTTACGGCATTGGACCTCTCGTGTTCTCGCCCCTGAGTGAGATTCCTCGAATTGGTCGTAACCCTGTCTACATCGTCACCATGTTCCTCTTCGTCATCATCTCGATCCCTACGTCTCTTGTCAAGAACTACCCTGGTCTCATGGTCCTTCGATTCCTCCAAGGTTTCTTTGGTTCGCCTTGTTTGGCTTCTGGTGGTGCCTCGCTTGGTGATATTTACAGTCTCATGGCTCTTCCTTATGCTATGATGGCTTGGGTCTCCGCCGCTTACTGTGGACGTAAGTCTCCCCTCACTTCTCAATCTTTATCATTGACTAACTCTTCATAGCTGCTCTCGGTCCTCTCCTCAGCGGTTTCGCAGTCCCAGTCAAGGGCTGGCGCTGGTCTCTTTACGAAAGCATCTGGGCCTCAGCCCCTATCTTCATCCTCATGTTTCTCCTCCTCCCTGAGACAAGCGGCGCAAACATCCTCCTCCGCCGTGCTGAACGTCTTCGAAAGCTCACAGGTAACGAGCGCTTCATGTCTCAGAGTGAGATTGATCAGCGTCACATGAAGGTTTCGGCCATTGCTATTGATGCCCTCATCAAGCCTATGGAGATCACCATCAAGGATCCAGCTGTGCTTTTCGTCCAGATCTACACTGCCATCATCTACGGAATCTACTACTCCTGTAAGTCTCTTTTATCTCACTATAGCAGTATCAGTTGACTAACTCTTCTCAAGTCTTCGAAGTGTTTCCTCGTGTCTACCCCGTCTACTACGGCATGAACCTTGGCGAGATCGGCCTCGTCTTCCTCTGCGTCCTCGTCTCATGTATGATCGGTGTAGGAGTCTACCTCGCCTACCTCTACTACTACATGGACCCTCGCATCGCCAAGCGCGGCTGGCCCGTCCAAGAAAGCCGTCTCGTCCCAGCTCTCCCAGCCTCTCTTGGTCCCACCATCGGCTTGTTCCTCTTCGCCTGGACAGCCCGAAGTTCTATCCACTGGATCGTGCCAACCATCGGTATCACCATCTACGGTGCCACTGTCTTTGTTGTCATGCAGTGTATCTTCGTCTACATCCCTCTCAGCTACCCCATGTATGCTGCTAGTCTCTTTGCTGCGAATGACTTCTTCCGAAGCGCTCTTGCTTGCGGCAGTGTGCTCTTTGCGCAGCCTCTGTTTGATAACCTTGGTGTTGCCAAGGGCACAAGTCTGCTCGGTGGCTTGAGTGTTATTGGAATCATTGGTATCTGGCTGCTGTACTTTAACGGTGCCAAGTTACGATCTCTCAGCAAGTTTGCTATCTCAGACCACGTTGAGTAGACGATGCACGATGTCTTTGATTCATACAATACCCCTTTCTTGGATATGACTTACTGGAACTACGGATTATATAACGATATCGGAAAACTTAATACGACGGAAATACCATGGGATATGGAGTAGTGCATTCACTTAATTTACTTTAAAGTTGAGAATAATAAAGTTGGTTTTTGCAATTCGCTTTCATGAGATGCTATCATGAAGTCTCAACTGCAACAAAAGGTTCTACTATCTGCAATGCGCAGCTGTCTGATATGCATGGGTATCTTTAGACATGAGTGCAAGAACTCGAAATGCAATCGAATGCCTACCAGGCAGTCGTCCCTCCGCTAAATAATCATAGTTCGCCAAGCCCACCGAAAGCAATTTTAGGCCTCTTTCATAGCAAAGCACTAGACAGAGAAGCAATTATACGATTGAAACTTTCCCCTTTTTAAACGCCTGACCACGGCTCATAATTATAGCCAGATGCTTGACTCCCTGGATGTATTGAGTTGTTGTGTGAGTTCTGGAAGTACCAGCTTGGTGGCTGCTGCTGGTTGGATGTCTGACTCGGTTGGTTCTGATGTGTAGACCCAGAGTAAGACGAATAATTGGCTTGCTGTTGTGGCTGTTGCTGACTGTAAGAGCCACTGCTGCCACGAGTATGCTGCTGTTGCTGCGCACTTGAACGCATGTTAAACTTCTGGCGCGAAGCTGGTGCTGCTTTGGCAGCTGATGACTGGGTATACATGTTTGGTGCTTGGTACGACGAGTTAGTTCCGTATGAACGATCATTTCGACTTGATGAACCAGACCACTGATTCGCAGTCGTTGCAGGTGTGGTCTGATAAGACGTACTCATAGTGTTTGGCGTTGCCTGAGCTACTGACATAGCTTGTTGTTGACTTGCGACAGCATTGGAACCGCCATATCGCCCATAGTCATATAAGCCGGAACCGCTGGGCATTTGCGATGTGTCATAGTGGGTGTTGGTTCGTGAAGTTTGTTGTTGGTTCATGTCAACAGGTGGAGGAGGCTGATAGCCTCGTGCCTGATCCGTGACTGGTGTTCGTGATTGGTTTCGCTGGCCTGTTCTAGAAGTCGTGCGAGGAACCGCAACTTGCTGGTAGGGAGACTTGCGGGCTTGTGCCATCATGGCAGCTGCAGCCACTGGTGACTGACGTGCCTGAGCTTGAGCCTGCTGCTGCATAACTGTACTGGCCATTGCTGCCGCTTGTTGAGCCGAATCATTCGAAAAACTCTGGTTCTTCTGTCGGCCTCCATGGCCAGACCTATTGTCGTATGACATTTGCGGTGAGACCGATGCCATGGTCGTGGCAGGCATGGCAGGCATCGTCGTGTTAGTACTTTGTGCCCAGTCTGATGGCTGCGGGTTTGTGGTAGGTACACTCTGCCCGTCAGAGTGCTGAGGCTCGGATGGAAGACTTCGTCTCGCCTTACTGCTACCGCTTGCGCTACTCAGACCTCCACTACCAAATGCTGTCCAGCGTCTTGTCTCAGACAGAGCTATCGTTCCAGCTGGGGCAGGAATGGAGGGTGGGGGATGGTGAACTGGTTGCATTACTTCTGGCAACGCATGAGAATAGTTATTTCTCTGCGATGGTGCCGTGCTTAATGGTTGTGAGGTGGTGGAATAGGGGTCAGCCTGTGGCATGACTAGACCTGGAGCAGGCTGATAGTAGTTTTGTGTGGCATGGGTATTTTGGGGTGTCGTGTCGGTGTTAGTGACCATGTTTCCAATGTTCATCTGTGGGTACGAGTAATCTTGGGAATTGGTCTGCTGATCGTCGTCATCCTGATCGCCTTCTTCTTCGGCATCCTCAGCGTCCTCGGCGTCTTCAGCATCTTCCTGCTCCTCTTCCTCTACTTGCTCTTCCTCCTCGTCCTCGTCCTCGTCCTCATCATCGTCAACAACAATCGCTTCTGACTTCTTGGTCGTCTTCCCTCTGTTTCGTGGTTTCTGGGGTGCATATTCACATGCAGTCCCGTGGTTTGCGCATTCAGTGCAAGTAGGTCTCTCTTTCGGACACTTTTTGATGTTAGCTCCATAATAGTCAGTGGTTGAATTCGACAGACGTACCTTAGTCTTGCGTGCTTTGCAGGGGAAGCAGGCTGTTCTCGACTTGCCCAACTTCCTCGCCTTGCGCTTGGGTGTTGAGTCCTCGTCTGCAGTCTGAGACGCAGTTTGTGCCTCAGTATCTGTGTTGACATTGCTCTGAGCGCTAGGCTGTGGCACAAGTTCTTTGGTGGTCATGGGCCCATTCGAACTTGGGGTGCTCTGTGCAGTAGAAGCGCTCGCCTGTGCTGAGCCCTCCCTGTTACTGGGATGGACAATCCGGAGACGTTCAGCGCCGTACTTGACCAACATACTCAACGACTCTCGCTGTAATTCCGGTGCTTGGTTAGAGAATATCCCGAACTGTTCGGGCGACAAAGTCGTGGGGTCAACCCCAGCATTGGAAAGCATTGATGTCGCTGCCTCTTTTCGGCGGTTTGCCTCAGCTGCTGAGACATTGACCGGGAATGTTACTGAGCCAGGCTGGCCTCCCGGTTGTTGAGATACAGTTCCGTTTGTAACTCCTGACCCATCTCCCATCAACCCCTGAGGATAGTCGTTAAAGCCTTGCTGTACAGCATCGGCCAGCGCTTGTACGCCGTTCATATACGACATATCTGCTTGGCCATTAACCGGTGGCGCTCCAGGATAGTCTGGAGGAATCATGGGCCCATCACTCGCTTCGGCAGGTTGAGCGGCATTGCTCTTCCTCTTTCGTTTGCGGGGGTTTCCATTTTCGTCTTGCGCCTTGGTCGTTGACTCTCGCTTCTTTCGCTCTTTCTTGTCCTTCTTCTCGCCTCTGGGCTTCTTGGGCGTCTTTTCCTTGGCCTTTTGTTGCAGTTCCTGGATTTTCTGTGCACCCGGTCCTAGCTGGCGAGGCGGCGGCTTGAAGTGTGCGGCAAGTTCGGCTACTGTTTTATGCAAAGGAGTATGATCGTATTTGATTGTGATGGCACGACTGCTACGGTCGAACGCAATAACGATGGATCCTCGGCAGTCGAAAGCAGGTCGGGCGTGCAGAACTGGGTCTGGCTCTCTCTGGCTGAACTCGCCTACAATTGTCTGTACTGGGTTCTTCGCGTATTGACGGTTCCAACACTGGAACGAATCTTTGCACAGATACGTAAATGTCCATCCTTGTGTTCCTCTAGAAACTTCTCGAACTGTCCAAGTACTTCCATCTGTCGAGCTGATTGTTGAAATAATATGTTTGGCGACTGATCTTTGAAGTGACGGATCATCCTGAGGTTGATTCATAAGTGTATCGTTGGCAAAAACAACACGAGATAGTTGCCCCGCATCCTGGTGACCGTCCGCGCCTGCTGATTGCAACTGATCAAGACCGTTCAGGTTCTCTTGGTTTCCATTCTCCGACTCTGACACAGGCAACTGAAATCGGACCGTAGCTCTTAATTCGATGGTAATCGCAACATGTTCGGCTCGTGTCGGTGTCGCTTTGGCATCCAGAATATCTCGCAACTTATGCTGAAGCTGTTCGACCGAGTCGCATTGCGGATTGTTCGACACAGCTGGCGATGACTGCGCGCCTCCAAAACCCAAGCTCGCGAGAAAATCGGCCATGGAGGAGCTAGAGCTTGCGCGCTGCGCACGATTTGGAGGATCACGCGCCAGTCGCAACAGCCGAGAAATATACTCGTCCGCGCCAGACTCCTTCTGAGACGATGATTTCGTACGCGCTGGTGATGGTGATGGCGTCGGGGGATTCTGACGATGTCTGCCAGTACCTGGTGTTTGCGGGCTCGCGAACGCGAGGGCAGGTACTGATGATGAAAGAGCCACTGATTTGATGGCTGAGGTAGGGGTGCCGTTTAGCTCTAGCTGTCCATGGGGCAGTTGAGACTGGGGTGTAGCCCACTGAAGGTTCCTTCCTTGGCCGCTAGCAGACGCTGAAGGTGGCGTGTGCATAGCAACTGATGGGTCTTCCGTCACACCCATTTTGATACATACTTGATATAAAGTTGCATAAACAGAAGTTAAAAAGTCTCTAACAAAGTGATGAAACCTGTGGAAGGATGTAGTGATATGCAATAACGAAGTCGTAAAATTTCTGATGTGAAGCGGTGAAATCATGAAATCAAGCAGTTCGATCTTGAAAGGCACCTAGGTTGTGAATGTGAATGTCAGTTATTCACTGTCACTCGGAGGCGGGAACAATGCTATTGTTAAACACATTTAACACATGGAATATGGTATTCATTGACTTGCGGCTTTGCTCTAACTATCAACACTGAAACGCCAATACACTTAACTGCCAGCAGAGGCAGATGGTTCCTCACTCTCAGGAGTTTTCGTCTACCCATTGTTCGACCCTCTCAATCAGGTCCATCTTCTTTCCTGCCGTACTTATTCCCTTGGTAGCAAGCAAGTCCTTGAGCTGGACTACGGTCATTTTCGTAATGCTGCCGCCTTCAATTGCCGCTCTTAGCTGCTCCATGCTGAACGAGGAGCCTGATGGCTTATCCGAAGATCCTCTGGACTTCTTCACTGGTCTGTCTGCGTCTTCATCGTCTGTTTCACGCTTCGTCGCTTTACTGTTTGCAACTTTACCTGCTTCGTCTGCTAGGCCCTCTGACCATTCCTCCAGATAACCACCTGCACGTTTGCTGATAGCCTTGTACTTGGGTTCTGTTGCGTCGTCCGCCTTTTCAGGCACTTCTTCTTCCAGCGCCAGGGCCTGAAGGATTTTGTAATGCCACTGCAAAGCTGGGTTGGGATATTTTGATGGGTTGTACATGGCCTTGGGTAGCTGGAGTTGCTGGACGATAGTTCGCATTTGTGTTGTGAGCTCGTCAGAGCTACGCAACACTTCGTTTGGTGGGTTGATGTTTCGTAAATCGTCCTGGAACGGGAGAGGATAGATCCAAAGACCAGCAGGTAGGTAAGGGGTGCCTGAATCGTCATCAGATCGCTCTCTGGATGGTATGATGGCAGCCAGCATCGGTTGCGCATTGGCACGAGTGATACACCAAGCGATACCCATCTTATCATCCTTGAGAAGCTTCTGCCAAAGTGCTGTAAAGACTCGAGTTGAGCCAACATAGTCCTCTTCGCTCGGGAAGATGAATGTTGACTTCTTGACACTTGCCCAAATTGGCAGCGAGCTGCGAGGCTTGAAGCCAATAATGCGAATGAGGGGAGATCCAAAGTCTTTCATCGACTTTTGTTCTTCAGGGGTAAAGTAGACATATTCACCACCAAACTTGTAGGCCTTCTTCATCTCCCCCTTTTCAACTGTCCTGGCGCTGTCTTCCGCAATGCGTGTAGTTTCGCCTGCGGCAATCTGCGGCTTCTCGCCATCCAACCAGATGTAGCAAGTTCGGGCTGGAGTCTGACGATGCACGATATTGTACCCCTTGACAGAGATGCGAAGTCCAGGTGCAATCTCAAATGGTAAATTCGAGAATAGTGCTCGCTTTGCCGTCTGCTTCGAGTTGATGTTTGAGACAAGAGAGTTGAGCAAAGTCAATCCATTTCCTGATTTTGATGTTCGGACTTCAGACATGTTCGCCTCTCCAATAGAGTCGCGGTATATTATATCCTTGTTTTGTTAGTCAACTTGGTAGCATTCCATTGAGTTGCACTTACATCGTAAAACTTGTTGAGGTCAAAGGATCCATCCCCTCGCGCAATTGGAAATAGGTCTATCATAATTCCAAGGTCGTACAGATCCTTAGCACGAACAGCTGCAGCGGACTTGGCTTGTTTGTCTGAAGCATGAGGGTCATCGTTGTCAGTCACAATAAATAAACGACGACTTCCAAAGTTCGCCGCCTTGGTTGTGAAGATCTGGTTCGCACAGAACAGCACGTTAGACATGCTGACGGGCTCGTCTGAAGGTGTCAAGACTTCGTCTTCATCTTCACCTTCTTCAACCAAGGCCTTGAGAGCCTTGACATCCTCAGCCGCGGGAACATCGAGATCGGTGAATAGATAGCAATGCGGATATCCTAGACCACTTCGACCATCACCTGAGTCTTGAAACTTGGACTTTTCAGTGCCAAAGAGAAGGATGCCCATCATGTCCTTGGGGTTGGAGATGATGCGCTGCTCCATCAGATGATAGGCACATTTTAAAGCTGCCTGCACAGGACTGTCTCGATCTGCCTTTTTGGAGTCTGATTTTGGCGGCGGCTCCAGCATAGACTTGCTGACGTCTATCGCAAGCAAGATGGCATCCTTTTGTGCCTTGTAGCTCTAAGAGTGGATCAATATGGAGTTGAGATAGGATGTTAACGATTCCACCAACTCACATTCTCATCAATCTCCTGATCTCCTTCATCTTCCTCTTGGTTTCTCCAGTCCTGCTTATCGGCCATGATTGATGTGATTTTCCGTTGTTTACAAAAGATTGATCAGTCTCATTGCGCGGGCCAGCTTGACTTTAAGAGCTGATGGTTGATCTCATGCTAGCGGGCCATAGCTCTAGGCAAACGCGAGCTACTTGACAAGGGTCGACGCGCTGCCTGGCGCGAGATCATGTGATCTTTCGTAGATTGATTACCAACTCGGCAATTGGTCAATGACACTCTGTTCGATGGTACATTGCCCACCGCGGGGTTTCCGCGGGATACGGATGTCACTTTTAGCAGGGAAGGCCCGTAGAAATTTCGATATGATGCGCTGTAGGCGATCCCGGAGCCCATGGAGATGCGTGCATCATCGCCGCCCGCTTTAGTAGGTAACATAAGATTTCTTTACATTCTCAGGTGTTTCATGATTTCAGACTTCTGCACCACTCCCAATTGAAGAATTGGTCATCACTTTCCTCCCACGCCTTAATTCTTGGAGCAGTAATAATCTATTCACAATGGCTTTGAGAAGATCTGGAGGCCAGCTCTGTAAGAGCATCTCACAGGCCAGTTCGCATCGTCTTGCGCTACCCCAGATTGCTTCGCAAAGGCGGTATCTGGCCACTCCCGTTCATCCTGTCACCCAAGATGCGACCGGATCTAAGGGCCCTACTGCTATGGTCTTCCTTAACATGGGAGGACCTTCAACTACCGACGAGGTTGGCGACTTTCTGAGTCGTCTGTTTGTAAGTTATATTAGCCAACCGAGACTCTTATACTGACACCTGTCTCAGGCTGATGGCGATCTGATCCCTCTTGGCCCTTTACAAAACTACCTTGGCCCTCTGATTTCGAAGCGACGAACACCAAAGATCATCAAGCAATACTCTGCCATTGGCGGTGGTTCTCCAATTCGAAAATGGTCCGAATACCAAAACGCCGAGATGTGTAAGATCTTGGACAAGATCTCGCCCGAAACCGCGCCCCACAAGCCTTACGTCGCTTTCCGATATGCGAACCCATTGACCGAGGAGATGTACGAGCAGTTGCTGAAGGATGGATTCGGCAACGGCAAGGGTGGTCGCGCTGTCGCATTCACACAATACCCCCAGTACTCTTGCTCAACAACGGGCAGCAGCATCAACGAGCTTTGGAAGTGGAGGCACAGACTTGAGGGCAAGACCAACAAGGAGCCTGGTGACGGTACTATCACATGGAGTGTTATTGACCGCTGGCCTAACCACAGCGGCTTGGTCGAGGCGTTTGCTCAGAACATTGAGGCCAAGCTTCTGGAGTACCCTGAAGAGCGAAGAAAGGATGTTGTCCTGCTCTTCTCCGCTCACAGTCTGCCCATGTCTGTTGTCAACAGAGGTTCGTCTATCATCATTTGGTTTATATAATGCATGTTAACAAATTATAGGTGATCCTTATCCTGCTGAGGTTGCGGCGACTGTCTATGCTGTTATGCAAAGACTTGGCTTCTCCAACCCCTACCGACTGTGTTGGCAGTCTCAGGTTGGTCCATCTGCTTGGCTGGGACCTCAAACCTCAGACAGTGTAGAGCACTACGTCGCCAAGGGCCAGAAGGACCTTGTGCTGATCCCCATTGCTTTCACCTCCGACCACATTGAGACCCTATACGAGTTGGACCAGGAGGTTATCGCCGACAGCGGCAGCCCCGAAACCGTCAAGCGAGTTGAATCTCTTAACGGCAGCCCTGTGTTCATCGAGGCTCTTGCCGACATCGCCAAAAAGCATCTTGCTGAGAACAAGGCTTGCTCAAAGCAGATGGGTCTCCGATGCCCTGGTTGCAAGAGTGAGCGATGTGCTGAGTCAAAGCGATTCTTTGCTAGCCAGCAGGCTGGTCTGGCCTAAGGGAATTGTGTTGTACGAAAATTTTGGTTGATGCGTTCGAGCATTATAACGGCATTGTACTATACCTTTATTAGACGGGAATGTGGCATGTAATTAAAAGGATTGACATCGGGGCTGGCTCAGTATTAGCACATTGTGTGATATAGATACTAGATTCTACTCAGCAAAAGAACTTTGTTCCCTACGATTGACCTTCTATTCGCTATTCTTCGAGAATTGAAGGATTTTGGTACGTAATGAAGAAACAAGCTGATTGTTGTGGACGTGACTTGGACTAGAATCCTCTGCCTCGAAGCGAAACCCATGAAGCCTTGATTGACAGCAACGATGACTTACACGACCGCATGAATGAATAAGAAGAGTTCGGATCAAGACACGTTTACCGACCCATAGTTGCAAACTTCACGCTGCCATTACCAACGACGATCTTCTTTCTGGTCGGCATGATTGCTAGCGAGGACAAATCTACCCTAGAGGATTGGCGAAGCGGCTCATTGTAACGCTCCATGATAGGAGGAACAATGACCTCTTGAGAATTTGCTAGGTCAGCTGGCCATTATTAGCTTCGAATAAAGCCTAGTGAAGAACCAGACGGTAAGTAACACTGCTATGTTGGCGTGAACATCAGAAAGACCCTTGCGTTGGCCTGGAATGCAATTACAGGCCATGAGCCTCCCTTGCTATCAGCCTTCTCTATGCAAAACACGAACCGCGCGAGGTTGGTGGTACACGGCAGTGTGGGTAACAGGAGATGGACGGGATTGCGTCAGATACAGCACGATGTTATTGCCGTGTGAAGGATGCAACGGCTGCATGTAAACTCGTATACTGTTATAACACGGGATGGAGGATGGTTGGCGGATTGACCTAAACCGGCCTATTGGTTCAGGCTTGACCTGTCCACGTACAAACCAGTCTCGCAACGTAACCTTTTCATCCAATAGCCAACATAACAAAGTAAGGGCTGCTGAGTACGAGTTTTCTTAACATAGTACTCGACATCAATGATTGATCCCAGTAGAATACAATGGCCTTCGATCTGAGTCCTCCCCAACATCACACTACAGCCATGTGCCTCAATGACTGACGTTACTTTTTGATGGACCCTGTAATGACTTCGGAAACAACTTGATATGACAAGCACTGTAAGTGAGACGAGGTTGGCTCATGACTGAGTGATGTGAATGGGCCAGCCGGGCGGTAGAGTACATGGGTGAACGCCGGGACCCACAAAGGAAACAACTCGGACGGATTGCAGGTTGGCGATGTTTGGTGTTTTAACGGAGACCGAGACGGGGAAGGGAAACTAAACGAGGGACTGCTCTAGCACAGACGTGGGAGCGGCAGAGGCGTGACCGGACTGAGCGGCGAGTGGACAATAGTCCAATGTTTAATGATCAATCACCTCCTGGAGTGCTGGTCAATAGCTTAACGATAGATAACGATAACTCCTTTGTATGATTGAGTATTGAGGGTTTAGTTACGAGTGGGAAGGGGGAATTAGAGCCCCCAGCCCTTCAAAACAACGTTGATCGACCTGTGTCTTGGTATTTGTCTTATGTCTAGTAACGTCTCATTACGAATGTCTTGGGATATTTGAACAAAAATAGGAGTGCAGCTTGGATAGGGAACGATTAATGCATGAGATCATGATGGAGAGAGTGATAATAGGAGTCAGTGCCCCTATCGATGTTGATATGCAGCACATAAAAGATCGTTGATTCGATATTTGAAGCACAAGCGAGCTAGGGGGATCAAAAGATTGGAGAGCCTGAGCTGAAGGACGAAAATAGATGGCCTGAGAGTATGTCTAAAGTCGACTGAGGTGACTGAATTATTTCGTCTCTTAGTGCTGATCGAGTCAAGTTTTCCATGACCACGAGGGCGGGCTAGGTATGGATGTACATGATTAAAGTAGCATTCCCCTTTTAGAAACAACCTCAGGTGAGCTCCAAGCTCGGGGAATGAATGGATCTAACGTTAAGTAAGGAGAAGCTCCAGCCACAATTAGAAATTTGGAGACAAGAGCTCAAGCAAAGTCAGGGACTCTGTAATGACAAACATGAAGCTGAACTTGTACAGAAGCAAAGCTGTACTTCCAAAAAAGCAACCTGTATGGCAATTGAGCATGCACATGCCGACAGGAGGCCAAGCCAAGATACAGAACCTTACTGTTAATTTGCGTGAGGTCAAGCTAGAGCACTCCCTCCCCAATCTCCCATCCTACCATTGACCAACCCCTGTCCCGCGCCGTTAATTGGACCCGGGCTCTAAAAGCCAATCAGAATACCCGCTGGAGCACCCTTCGAGGCTCGACAGCAGCCCTTCAGCGACCCTGCTCGCTAATTCTCCAGAATATGCCCCTGGATCATGTAAGTTGAGGGACCCACACTAACCCAATTTAGAGCTAGCTCATCTAAACCCCTTTTGCTGAAGCACGGTTCTCTGCCTTTGGGCTGCTCTGCTGGGAGAACAGCACAGCACATCAGAATTTCGTCTCCTTGTTTGGTCCGCCTATCGCCTCCAAAATTTCCCATCCTTCTCCTTGACTTCACCTTCTCTCTTTTTTTTCCCTAACCCCCCGTTTCTAGCATCATCATTGCTACTTCTTCTATCTCGATCGCCTTTTATCGTGCGTGAGAGTAGGTCCTGTGTTGATAAACCCGAGACCTTCTTCTTCTTAATCTTCGTCTACTCTCGTTAAGACGCTCATTGACACGCGTCTCCTGGTATTTCCGTGAGTTGCTATCCTCGTTCCACTCCTGAACCCTCCCGACAACGACTTCGAGAAAGAGCGCCCTCGACCGACCCGACGATACTATCATCCAAACTGCCCTTGTAGCCTGGAGATCCAGTGTCGAGGCGGGCGCTCTTGTCGTTGTTTCCACGGGAAACACTCCACCAAGCTCATCTAGCTAGCTGGCCTTTTTCCTGACGTAGCTAACCTGCGAGCTTTGGTTTAGAACTCGCACTTTCTTACAAGTCCTTTCACCTCGACCGTTCTTGACACTTCAATATGGGTAAGACTACTCTTTTCTTTTTATGCACGCGCGTGTCTTTCCACATGGCACATGCGCCAGGTAGAGGATGGGGAAGGAGCCTCCGATGTCGACCACGAGGACGACCGCACTTGCTCGAGGCTTGGAGTATGGACGCCTCCACAGCGGCAGCAATCATTGCAAGATCCATCGATTCACGATATCCTCGACGGCGTTTGTTCCCAAGTATCCACAGTCTATCGGTTCTGCTCTTAGTCCCCTTTTCGTCCCGACGGCACTCCTGGTTGGGAATCAACACTTCATCCGCCCCCGACGCTCGAAAATGTCGTTCTACCGTCAGGATTCGAAAACACCATACGACCCGGCTAGAGTTCTAGACAGAACTCCAAGAAGAGCTAGGCATTCCAGAACGAACAGCCTACTATTCCTGGACCCTCCACCTATTCCCACATTGCCGCACCGACCCTCGGAAAATCACCTGAGAGCCTGTAGTCTCCCATTGAACCAGGTTTCTCCAAATCGGCAACCACTGCCTGCTGGTCAGACAACGACTGTACGCCGTATGCGCAGCATGCTCGATGTGGATACGCCGATTGCAGACGAGCAACATAGCAACCCTCAACGCGATGGATGGGTTCCATATCAGCCTAAAGAGTCCAGTAGATCGGGCTCCAACAGCAGAATGTCGTCCAGTGATGGAACCAGCTTACGATTGCTATGGAGTCAGGATCTTCCCCAAACACCTACCTGCGCATCATGTTGTCTCCAGCTTTCGGTTAATGGAAATTTGCTAACATGTCTCTTGATAGATTCTCCAGGCGCCGAGTCCCCCGCGCTGCCCCCTTCGGCTTCGCCCGCCAACGGTAAGTTATCCTCGGCTCAGGATCGACCATAGATCACTTGCTAATCTTTTTGATAGTTCCTTCTCAGCCACCTCCCGCTGCTGACAACAGGAACATTGTCCGAAGAAAGCTCACGGGCTATGTCGGCTTTGCCAACCTGCCCAACCAATGGCACCGAAAGAGTGTGCGCAAGGGTTTCAACTTCAACGTCATGGTTGTTGGTATGTATAGAAGCCAGTAAATATAGGAGACCCCAACTAACAACAGTATAGGTGAATCTGGCCTTGGCAAGTCTACACTAGTCAACACTCTCTTCAACACCTCTCTCTACCCCCCCAAGGAGCGCAAGGGCCCTAGCCTCGACATCATTCCCAAGACCGTTACCATCCAGTCAATCAGCGCCGACATTGAGGAGGCTGGTGTCCGTCTCCGCCTTACTGTTGTCGACACTCCTGGTTTCGGTGACTTCGTCAACAACGATGAGTCCTGGCGCCCTATTGTCGACAACATTGAGCAGCGATTCGACTCTTACCTCGATGCTGAGAACAAGGTCAACCGCATGAACATCGTCGACAACCGAATCCATGCTTGTGTTTTCTTCATTCAGCCTACTGGTCACTCTCTTAAGCCTCTCGACATTGAGGTCATGCGCCGCCTTCACACCAAGGTTAACCTGATCCCCGTCATCGCCAAGGCTGATACCCTTACCGATGAGGAGATCGCTGCCTTCAAGTCCCGAGTAAGTCTGCTGAAACAATTGGCATAATTACAAATACTGACCGGTTTAGATCCTTGCCGATATTAAGCACCACGGTATCCAGATCTTCGAGGGTCCTCGATACGAGCTCGACGATGAGGAGACAATCGCCGAGAACAACGAGATCATGTCCAAGGTTCCTTTCGCTGTCGTCGGTGCCAACAACGAGATCACCAGCGCCGATGGTCGCAAGATCCGCGGTCGTGCCTACCCTTGGGGTATCATCGAGGTCGACAACGAGGAGCACTGTGACTTCGTTAAGCTTCGTCAAATGCTCATCCGAACCCACATGGAGGAGCTCAAGGAGCACACCAACAACCAGCTCTACGAGAACTACCGTACCGACAAGTTGCTCGCCATGGGTGTGTCTCAAGACCCCAGCGTATTCAAGGAGGTCAACCCTGCTGTGAAGCAGGAGGAGGAGCGTGCCCTGCACGAGCAGAAGCTTGCCAAGATGGAGGCCGAGATGAAGATGGTCTTCCAGCAAAAGGTGGCAGAAAAGGAGAGCAAGCTGAAGCAGTCCGAAGAGGAACTGTACGCCCGACACAAGGAGATGAAGGAGCAGCTCGACCGCCAACGACTCGAGCTCGAAGACAAGAAGCAACGCGTCGAGAGCGGACGACCCATAGAGAAGGAGGGCAAGCGAAAGGGTTTCTCTCTTCGCTAAGCTCCCAACTTCTTGACGACCTGCGCATTCCTTTCATCTTTCTTTATCCATGTCTGAGTACCCATGATGCCCATACAATACCAGCTCGACGCCTTTCATTGCATTCGATTCTAGTTTCTTTGTCGCCTCTTTCTCTCACCTTTTTTTAATTAAGAAACAAAACATTGTCTCCTAATCACATCACATCACACCACACACGCCACATGGAATGATTGTCGTACGGAGACGGAGGAAAAAGTCATTTATGAACAATAGTCGTGCAAGATGGGAGATGCAGACTATATGGCTTTGCAGGCGTCTCGGTATGGCTAGAAGTTACAGGCAAGCGTTGTTCTCCGCCATGCTATGAGCCAAGTCAAGCCTGACGACCTGTTGGTCTCACTCTAATCCGTCACACGAAAACATCTTTGGAGAGAAGCACAGCAGGGTTACCGGCGAAAGGTGTTTATATCTGAGCGCTTCTCGTTGGAAGAGACGTGGAATATGTAAATGTTCCATTTGTGTTGCCACTCGCCGTATACTTTTGGGAGACATGCTGGCTCTCTGGACCCCCTACCTACTCAGTGGCCTTGCCCACTTACTGTACCTTCGAATACCTGTTCCTTTTCCACCAAGGGCTTGGTGGTGCTTCGGTCATGGATAATATTAGATAAGATCAAATGGGTGGCTTCACCAAGGAAGTTTGTCGAGCAGCAGCTTGTTGTATTTTAGTTGTACGTTTGTTGAGATCAGGTGGTTATAATATCTCAGCAGACGATACCCCTAGACGGTGACGCGTTGTCTCTTTGGTTTGTTTCTTAGCTGGCTTGATCTTGGTTTCCTTAACATTGTCTTATTTGTCTAGTCTTCACTTTCCCGTCTCGTGACTGTCTGTGATTTTAATTACTCAAGTAGCATCATGGGTATAGAATTTCCAATGAAACGGTATTAAGGCACTGACAATACCATAAAAGTAGTTCTATCAACGTGTGTGGATACCTAAAGTCTGCTCGGTCCTGACAGTAAGAAATGTCTTGGTTCAAGTGCCGAAGTTAGACGAACATGGAAGTTATACAATGATTGTCTCGACCTTGTGCTTCCCTATGTAGCACATTGTAGGCATCGGATGCATATCACCGTCTAGCTCGGCTAGTTTAGCACCGAGACTTATGAAGTCTTACCAAGATGAAACATTTGTTCTTAACATCTCATTCAGCTACTGTGGACAACAGTTGAATAATGGTAACTTATATAATAAGAGTCGCTTCATTTATGTAGTACAGCATATCTCGTAAAGTCAAGACTCCAAACAAGGGCCCAATCCAGAGGTTATAGCGAAGAGTGAGTATAATCATGTTCCCAAGCCGCCCATGCAAATATAAAATTCTCCTGCACGTTTTTTCTGCCCCAGCTTCCTTTACTTCCTTTCTCTTTTCCTCTCTACCTCTTTCTAGCATTCCTCAAGAGGAACGCTCCTACAACACCAGCTGCTACACCAACACCACTGAGGATGGCGACGCCCATGAGTCCTTCGCGGGCAACCTTGTCGTCGATGAGCGAGCGCAGGTTCGCGGCCTGCAAGTTGGCGGGTTCCTTGTCGAGGAGGAGATCGTTGTAACGGCGGGCTTCGCCGTAGTTGCCCAGCTTGTAGTTGCCGAGGGCGAGGTAGTAGAGGCATTCGCGGCGGCGCTCGGGGGAGATTCGGAAGATATCCGAGAGTAGGCGGACACCAAGCTGCTGGTCGTTTCGCTGGTTGGATTTCACGAGACCCTATCGTATGTCAGTTTCAGTCGATGGAAGTTACGACGAGTGAAGTTTACCCAGGCGTAGTTGAACTTGGTTTGCACGCCAACCATCTCACCCTCGCGCTCATATTGCGCTTTTAGGACGTTAAGCTCGGAGGGATTTAGCGGCCTGTTGCCATCAGTCAGGACATATGATATTCGGTATCGCAGGGCAGAACAACTAACGTCTCGGCGTCGAGCGCATCTTATAATCATAGTTAGCATATATTTTAAAGTCCTTGTCTATCATGCAGTTGGGCGCAGACGGGAACTCACATGGTAGTTCGGTAACCATTTTGACGGATTTCCGAGTGCGATAGAGGGACAAATGGATGAAGTTGACAGCTTAGAAAAAAAAGCTGATGCGCAGATGCTGTCACTATCTAGGTAGGTCAAAGGTGGGAATGCGAGACAAGACAAGACAAGGACAAGGTTCGCACGTGTTATTCAGAGGTAGCTCTTTTCGGCTTCACTGCTCTCTTTGCTTGCCTGCTTGTGGCGGGACCCGATGACGATGTGCGGCGTCGTCGGGAAAGATTCGGCTAATGGAGGGAGGGAGAAAGTTCGAGGTGGGGTGTGCATCTGCTAGTCCTGCCTGATAAGGGACTCAAGATTGTCGTCGTGACGACCGAGGGTGCTTATCCCGAATGGGTAACTTGACTTGGCAAAAACACCAGGTTCATCATAACCACTTAAACAAACTCCAACGAAATCACGTTTCACGTTCTCTAACAAATCTAATCAGAACGTTCCCCTTAACACGCTGAACAAATCCAATTATATCCGTCAATATGTTGCTCTCTGAAGAACCCGCGACTGTAAGTCATTATCCACCAAACCCCTATTGAATCATGCCTAACAAACCACCAGCTCATTCACCACACAATCGAGAACTTCAACATCGCACCTGACAAAACCGCTGTTTCGCGCGTCACAGAATCCCTATCCACACTTCAACAAGCCCGCGATCTTCGCGTCCGAGAAGCCGAGTCATCCCTTAAGAAGCTCTCCCGCCAGCTCGCAACCCACACATCGCGCCATGACGACCTCGTAACCTCGCATTCATCCGCTGATCACGCTTCCAACATCGCACGTCTCGACACTCTCAAGTTCCGCACCGCAAAGGCTGCTGCGGACGCTGAAACCGATGCGGAACGTCTTGCCCTTACTGCAGCAGACCTAAAGGCCCGTCTGCGCGAGCTCGAACTCCAGGGCGTGGAAGGCGATGCTGCTGCCAACGCTCGCCGACG
This sequence comes from Fusarium sp. MBC 364, assembly GCA_030777805.1. NCBI lineage: Eukaryota > Fungi > Ascomycota > Sordariomycetes > Hypocreales > Nectriaceae > Fusarium > Fusarium sp. MBC 364. Next base: position 100,038 of record JAPFSC010000163.1, read on the forward strand.
AGACCCTGTTGATGATGAAGTGCTGCTGAGACTCAAGGTGTATCGCAGCCTAGGCATCGACATTGAGCGGGATGAAAGGGATGGCGAGTGGTCCAAGGCGGTCATCCGAAATGATCGCAAAGGAGATGTGCATGTTGTCAACATGGACAAGAAGTTCTCTCGGTTCTTCTATGCAAACTACTTCTGGCAGACTCTTTAAAAGACGATGGCCGATTTTGGTTTGGTAATGTTATCATGATAATGGATTTCCTAGGTTTGGCGTTTTTTGGCGTTGCAGATACCAGGAAATATGGCATTGAGAGGTACATAAATTTGGTACACAATGAGAATGCGGTTTGCTCTAGTACTCATACTTTTGAATAACATCATGAGGATTTAAGTGTTGCATATATTTCATACCCAATATAAATAACAAATCTCGCTCAAACGCCTCCAGACCCCCGAATTACTATTCATTTTTGGCACTTTTGGTCCCATCCCAGTTATCCCCTGATACTGTATCTTTCATCAAGTCGTAATAATAATTTACATGATAGCATTGGTGTCTCAAGGACCTATGCGTCGACAACTCCCTGGGAGGGCAACTTTTTAAGCCCCTTAGGTGAAGTCTTGAGACTCGGAAAGTAGCTGTCGATAAAGGACTTGTTTGTAAAAGCGATGCGAGGGCCAGACGGTGTCCTCGTGCGGGCACTGTTAGGAGATGCCGAAGTGCGTATTGCTGACGGGCTTCGAGTGCGGCCTTTCATCATAAGATATCCGCCCTCTCCAGGTGTTGTTGGACCAGAGGGGGAACGATGATGGTTGCGTCCATGGTATTGCTTATCGGGTAATTCAAGTCTTGAATTGATGGTGGTCCATGTCTCGTCATCACCACTTAGCCGCCAACCACCCACACCTTCAAAATCCCTCTCTGGGCCAATGCTAGGAAGCAAGCCGAATGCCTTTTCACTAATTGGCGTAGTAGTACCGGCTGTAGAGAGGGCACTGGAGCTTCTTCGATGGCGACGTCTCTTTAATGATGATTCAAAAGCTGTTGACCCAGCCGAAGGTGGTGTCGGATTGGTGTACAGAGCCGATGAGCCTGGATTCTCGAGAATTGGTTGACGAAGGTAATGATTATTAGGATGGTACGGCCGAATCTTTCGTCCGCCCAGGTAATGCGGGACGAAAGACAGAGCTACGTCGAGATAGACGGCCAGTACTCGGAGAATAAGAACAGAAAATGCAATGGTAGTTGTGATACCGGCGAAGACAGCGAGAGGAACAGTGACGACGAAAAGGAAGGGCACGACGAAAGCGTAGACGGGATTGAGGAGAGCCATTTTTGACGGATGGTGTTACAGAGATGAGCCTAGCAGTACATGACCACGGGGAAGTTGCAGAGTCGTTGATGGTATTAGTTGTTACAGATGGAGGTACGAGATGAGAGAGGTGAGATAAAGATGAAGAAGAAGGGGATGATCCTAAAAGAGGTGGGCGACTAATGTATAGTAGTTGATGACTTGAAGTACCGAGCTCTACCTTGCTGATAAGTTAGAGCCTACGGATGCCGCTCTAGGACGAAATATACGTCGACATGTCCCAAAGCCGTGATTCGATAGATCGTTTCCGGGGAAGTCAAAGCGAGGCGCCCGGAGGAGGGGTTGGAAACGGTTTCTAATACACCAAGAACTGTAGAATGCGACTCTGGAGGGTTACGGTGAAGCCGTAGCAAGCAATAATATGTATAGCGACAAGAGGAGAAGGGAAAGAGAAGAGAAGGAAAAAGAGTAAAGGTGAGGGAGGAAGGAGGCAATCACATGTGAAAAGATGCGGCTTGGCCTGGCTTGGCTTAGGGTCGTTTGTATGTCATTTTTCTGGTGTCTGAGGTGACCATCGTACGGCAACAGAACAAGCCACCATGGAAGAGCGTGCGGGGAAGGTGCATTAAAGAGATGCAAGTGATTGTAAGGAGAATTCCAATGTACGCTGACGTTACACAGCACTGCTCTCCATATTACAGTACCTATAAGACGTGAAATATCAATGAGAATGACATGACTCTACGGAGCAAGTGGGTGTCGAGATATTCATAGCAGACGATATCCTTATCAATTGATGTCAAACCAAAGAAATAAACTTTCAAGGATCCCCAATCCCCATCGATGATCGACGATAACTCAAAAAGACCCTGGAACTTGGGAAACACTAAATCAGCCAACTCCTCAGTAAGCTGGGCGGGTTATCTCAGAGACTGCCCGACGATAAGAGACGCGAACCACCCACGTCACATGAGTTCAACCGAGGCATCAGCCATCAATAGGTAGGTAATTCAATCTTACGCCAAGATAACTGTACTGTAGCTAGACAGAGCTTGTTGGTCACTAATCCTAGGCACTTCAGCATCATAACTGAACTCCACTTGGAGCCTCTCGATCTCGTCCCTCGGGGCATCAGAAGATCAGCCCCCGGGAGCATAAGAGACGAAATAATTTGGTCACTTTATGTAGTTTAGACAGGCACTTGGGCTATTTTATTTCAGTAGCCTAAGCTTTAGAAGACAATCATCCTGTTACCCACCTGCCGTCCCCATCATGATCCACATCATGGAAGGAGCTGGGAGCTTTCCCCGCTGACATCACTCTTTCGCTGCCTTCCCAAGGCACTAACGTTAAGCCTCATCTCAACCATCGCGATGAACTTCTTCACACATGTCAATTCCAACCATATGCATCTACAGTGCAGACTTAACTCATTCTGATTGACCGCCGAGAACATAAGAGACGAAATAATTTGGTCACCTTATACAAGCTTAGAACAGCACTTAGGCTACTTTATCCTAAGCCTTAGACAATGTGCCAACACACCCACAACTACGATGAACAGCCAGTACCTGTTACTGTTACGGCGGGCGACCAACCGCCGTTCCCCTGGCATCTGCCCATATGCGATGCGCATTGTCACCCAACTGATACGATGGATTCCACCCAGGATATCCCTTCCATGCGTGCAGCTGCATTGACTATCATGGCGACACGAGCTCAGGATCAGGATCTTGTTGCAGATGTTGCTGGCAAGCACTATAACAAGGATCTCAAGCAACTCTTGCATGAAAGCTCCGGAGAACGCAATAATTGTGTAGTCCCTTCCTTTGGCTGGCACCCCTGGTTTTCTCATCTTCTCTATGATGATTCGGCCGACAATCCGACATATCGGCCCGCGCCCGGCTCCGAGTCCGACGCCGCCGCCGCAAAACAGACCCACTACAACGCCGTTCTTCAGCCGGAGCCTTCACCGGAGTTTGTTGCCTCTCTACCCACTCCAGTCGCCGTGAGCGCCTTTCTCAAAGAGACCGAGGCCCGGTTATCTGCCAACCCTCATGCCTTGGTTGGAGAGATCGGTGTAGATAAAGCCTTTCGTCTCCCCGAAGCATGGAATCCCTCTGAACATGCAGAAAGAAATTCAACTCTCACAGCTGGCGGCCGCGAGGGTCGACGTCTGAGTCCTCATAGAGTAAGAATAGAGCACCAGCGCGAGATTCTCGCTGCACAGCTCCGCCTCGCCGCCAAGACTCGCCGAGCTGTCAGTGTACACGGTGTACAGGCTCACGGAGTACTACATGACACCCTTGCCGCGACCTGGAAGGGCCATGAGCGTGAGTACATTTCACGCCGAAAACGACGTCTTGTCGCCAAGGGCGCAGAGGACTTTTCGGATGAGGAAGACGACGATAGTGAGAAACCGTATCCCCCGAGGATATGCCTTCATTCATTCAGTGCCAATGTTGAAGTGTTGAAGCAGTATCTCAACCCAACAATCCCAGCTCGCATCTTCGTCTCGCTATCAACGGCTGTCAATCTTAGCACAGATTCCAGTAGCGCCAAGACCGATGAGGTACTGCGTGCCCTGCCTGATGCCAGCATTCTCGTAGAAAGTGACCTCCACATAGCGGGCGAACACATGGACCAAGCGTTGGAGAACATGTACCGACATGTCTGCGAAGTCAAGGGTTGGGACTTAGAGGAAGGCATCAAGAGAATAGCAAAAAACTACGAGGAATTCATTCTTGGGTGATATAACCAAAACAATAGGCATCAGCATTAGGGTACCAGAAGAATAGGAGACGAAATAATTCGGTAACCTTATGCTAGTTTAGAGTAGCACTTCCGCAATTTTATTTGGCGTCGCAAGCCTTAGAGCATAATTCTTATGTTACCAACATGATCACTGTGAAAAGAATGAAGCAGAGTCGTACAGTTTAAGTTGTGGTATTAGATAGCTATTGAGCTGCTGTTGAATAACAGTCTATAGTAGGTCCCGATATCCAATCTCACAATTATGTGCAAAAAAAGACAAAATTTGAACAGATAAGGAAATATGGTGTATCATAGTTGTATGCAAAAGAAAATCATTTGTGCTTAAAATTCATGTGGTTTCGTTTTAGTTCTTGGTGTCTCCGAGGACATCGCTGGCGTTGGATCCGGAGTTGGAAGGGGTATAATCGGAGCTGCCAGGAGTGTATCGGCATCCATCTGTGACAACAGATGAGTCGCGCTCATCGTCATCGTAGGGAGGAAGGCTTGCATCGTCCGCAAAAGTAGGGTATCCTGCGGCGGTGTGGTGTGATGAATGAGAAGGAGTGGAAGAGCTAGGGGCGTAGCTGTAAGAATGGGCGCGGCTGTGGTGACCTTCCTCAGCAGCAACGATACCATCAACCATGTTGGCAGCCTCGCGGAAAGAAGCAATCTCCTCTTCCATGGTTGCGGCGCTGGAGGTTCTTCGGTGTCGGCCACCGCTGAGCATGGCCTCCTTCTCATCCTCGTCGTTCTCGACCCATCGAGAAATGAAAGCACGGTAGGCAGCCTTCAGAGCAGAGCCCTGGCGGCGCTCTTCAGGAGACTGACGGAATGCGCGTCGGATAGCGCGTCGAGACTCGGGACTAAGACGAGCGATGCGACGGTGGATGTAGGCAACGGCAATACCGATGAAAAGAGCCAGAGCAATAGCGGCGATGCCAAGGATTGCAATGATGGGGTGGGGAGGAGGCTGAGAAATAGTTAGCAAGTGAAACTAGCATTGCATTATCAGATTGGACTTACAGGTGGGGGTGGGTGACCCTCGTGGCCCTCAGCGTGGAAACCGTGCTCGGGGCCATGTTCAGGCTTGCCATGGTGAGGCTCGTGAGGCTTGTCTCCGTGGTGAGGAGGAGGAGGGGGAGGGTTGCCGTGATGAGGATCACAAGAGCAAGGAGGGCACTCTGGAGGAGGAGGGTGGCCTCCAGGGAAAGGGAAAGGAAGATGTCCGTGGTGGGGAGGAGGAGGCGGGGGAGGTCCATGATGAGGAGGATGAGGGTGAGGAGGATGAGGGTGAGGGTGAGTGCCGTTTCCATGATGAGGACCGTGAGGAGGGCCATGGTGAGGTGGGGGAGGAGGAGGTCCGAAAACGTGGTCGTAGAATCGGTGAGCGGTATGTCGCATCTCATCAGTCACGGTGTGTAAAACACACTGAACTCCATCACAATCCTTGATCTTCTTGTAGGTGGAAGGGGGAGGAGGAGGGTACTTCTTGCCAAGCTTCTTAGCAACAGACGCCTCTCGCTCCTCAACAAGCTGCTCAAGCTGAAGGATCTGCTTGTGAAGAGCTTCCAATTCCATCAACTCAACCTGAAGCTCCTCCTCGGGGTCCTGGAAATCGCGGTGGGGGCTCTCCCAGATCGGAGGCGCGTTATCGGACGCGGACTTATCGCCTGTGGAGGTGTTGTTCTCCTTGCTGAAGGGCATGGACAGACTCCATACGTAGTCAGCGTTTCCAACATCGGAAATTCGGACAGGTGCGGTTTGCTTGAAGGTCATCCAGAAGGAAGACTCCTCGTAGACGGCCATGTCATCAAGAGCCTTGACATTGAAGCGCATTGACTGGGCGAAGGGGAACTCCTTGGGTCCGATGCACTCGAAAGCCCAATCGGCTGAGATAGTGGTCTCGTTGTTGATGAGGAATGATCCAACACCCTGGCCCTTGGCGTCCTGGTCGAGGGGCTCACCATTGAGCTTGATACTAGCAGGGCCGCAAACTTCTTCTGACTCCTCCACATCAAATCGCAGTGTCTGAAGTACATGTTAGCGTGAGAAAGGCGTTATCAGGACTCAAGTACGTACCAAAGGATACGACTCAGTCTCGCTCCAAGGGACCTTGACGGTGACAAAGGCTGAAGGTGTCACGTCGAGAGCTGAAGGCAGAAAGCCCATATGAGGTGGCGGAGGAGGGGGGGGAGGAGGATGAGGAGGTCCATGGGCCAACACCAACGCGGGTGTCAGCATGGCGGCGGCAGCCTGAGTGAGGCCGCGCATCGTGAGATAATTATCGACAAGCTTTGGTGTTGATGTTGTTGCGAGAAAGGGTCCTGTGACGTCAAATCCCTCTTACACGACAAGCCAGGGGTTAAGGCAGCCGCGTTCGCTAGAAAGAAGCTTAAGGCAGAAGGAATACGAAAAACCAAACAGAAAGAGGTAAAGGGAACAGATGCTTAAAGAAAGAAGGTTTTTGTGAGGGAAATAAGTCAAGAATAAGATCGGGTCAATACGAGTCCTAGTCTGACGTTAAATTGAGATGACATTCCGAGGAAATGAACAAGAAAAAGGCGAAGAAAAAAAGCCCACGCGACTAGACGGATAAGACGGGATGTGGGATGCCTGGCCACGCGGATGCCTCCCCAAAAAGCATTGGAGTAGCCTCTAAACGCCCTGTCGTACACAGTAGCTCGGGCGCTGAAACGATTCTGCGACCCTTCTGAGTCTAGTTCACCTGTCTTCTTTAACGTGCTAAGGGTCGGGCTGCGCAATCACCATGCGTAGTCTGTCACTCGGCCAATCAGCTTTCACTAGCTGACGAGTCCATCATTCAGCCCCAGCCGAGTCTTCAGTGGGGCTTCACGGTCTCGGCAAGTCCCTTGCTTGTCTTGTCTTGGCAGTTCGTGATTCAAGACTTCCCCTCAACATTCTCATATTCCCTTCTTCAAGTATTGTCAAGATATACTGAGATCCTCCTGACTCGACGCTGGTGACTCGATTATCTAAACATACATCACATCCACTATGAATTTCAAACATAGCATGCAACTTCCGAATACACAGCAGAACACTTCGAGATGCTTCATCAAATATACATGCGCAGGATCGATTCTATAGGTCTTCTTTTAATCGCCTTGAGAGTTTTGCAGCTTAGAAGTCGAGCATATGACGTTCTATATATATACATTCGTCATGCTTGTCATCTGCTGATTCACAGGAACAAGGCTTTCCCGGGATTACAACATCCGTCTCATAGAATCATTACTTGAATTCTCCGTATACGAGTATTACTTCTTCCCCTAGTTCAAAAAGTCACTCAAAACCTGAACTCGTGTTCTGGCGACTTCAGAGTCTTCGCCCATGACCTGCATGATGGAAATCATGCGTGCTATTGACAAGTTAGCGAATTGTCCGAAAGGAAGATGTTCCATGGATACATACTGATATCAGCCTTCGCCCTTACGAGCAAAGGATCTCTTGCCATCATATCTGCGCCGCCTGGTTCGCGCGCCGCCTCTTTCATAACATTGCCGATGCACAGCGCTTCAAGGAAGGCCCGATGATTGAAAACCCACCAGACGCGTGCCTCGATTTCAAGCAGAGTGAAAAGGAGAAAGAAGGCAGTGATGGCATCATGCGCCGCTTCCAGTGTCCCACGAACGTTGACAGGGACGTCAGGGCTTTCAGAAGCGTGAACCAGCATCAGGTTATGGAAGTAGTTGCTTGTCAAGAACAGGGTCTGGCGCACAACCCTCTTATTTGTTTTTGCAAGCGCTGTGATGCTATCTGGATCCCATGACCGGAAGACATCAGGGAAGGATCGATAGACTGCTCGGAAGTCGGCGATCAGCTTCGACTTATGTCTTGCCGTCGAACAAATGGGTAGATCTAGTGATCGTGGTGAACAGATAGTCTCTTGAACCAGATTGGCCAAGGTCCATGAGCCCCTGATATATGCTGTATCTGTAGGATCACTATTTGCAATCGACGAACCATCATCCAGCAAGTCTTCGACGGAAACGTCCGTATGTGTCGCGGAGGGTGGCAGAGAAAGCAAGACAGTAAGGAACGTATCTTGAAGCAGGACTGCTTGCCAGACCTTCCTGCGCTGTTGCTTCTCGAACAAAGTGGCATTCGGCGTTACTGTACAAAGTCAATACACATCTACATAGATAAGGACGGAACATACCAATATTTGGATCTCTATGCAGACCCATTGCATAAGCCTGTCGGATCAAAATGCCAGCAAAGGCCCATCCATCTGAAGCATGGTTGTCGTTGATGAGGAAGTAAACGATCAAGACCATGGCCTGGATAGAGCGCAGTGACGCACTGCTAAGATATGAAGCGATACGTAAAGCCTGGTTACTCGCTGAGGCATAGAACTCGGCTGTTTGCTTTCGCTCTGTATTTGATGTTGTCGATGTCACAAACTGGGTACCCAATGCCAGCATGACGAATATCAATGCGATGAACGAGGGATCTGTATCGCTCTTGTCTTGCTGGTTCATCTGCCAGAAGTGCTCGTAATCTGCATAGAACGTTTGGCGATGTATCATGGGATACACAGGGTCAACACACTCGAAGTAGCGACTGAGTAGTATATCAGCCTGTATCTTGTCAGGTAGGACCGAAATGACCTCTCCTAAGCCTCCTTCACATGTCCAGTAGTTGGCGAAAGGGTGCTCAGATCCAATACCGAAAACGTTGCTGGCAGAGGGCAGGGAGTAGGGGACATTGGATAGGAGGCCAATAGAGAGTGCGACAGCACCCCGGGAGGTTGCTCTTGGGTCGTTCGATATGCCTCTATCGGCAATATTTGGGATCGGGGACTTTCCACTTGAGCCAGACTTCTTTTTGGGTGGTTTCGTCATGCGCCGGCCATTGGCGGCAGACCGGGTGGTTTCCCTAATTGATTGTTAAAGCAGAACAAACGACAACAAAACCGAGAGATTCCATACTCAAGTAGATTAGCAACATGCGCATATCTGCATTCTGTCTGTCGTTTTATGCCTATATCAGGTCAGTAATAATTCAAGAGTTGGACATACAGCTGTACTTACAGGCAAGGCAGTGAGGTCGACCTCGGTCGCACTATGATCAGATGTCAGCAACTCCGCTCAGATACCACAAACCCCATTTAAGGAATATGAAACAAAAGTCAGAACCCAAATGCGCACGCAAGAAACAATGTTCGAAGTATATGCGCAGCTGTATTGTTCAGGTAACAGCGAGTGGGTTCACTTCGCATGGGTCAAGCGGATAGATAAGATGGAATGAAATAAGAACAACATGATTTGAGAAAGCGAATCGCATAAAATGTCGCACCTTGGTTTTGCGCTCAACGCATTCATGACATGAGAGAGTTGGCTTGTTGCGCTTTTGCTTCTTCTTTGGAGGCTCCTCACCATCAACAGGTGTCGTCGACGCGTCTGGGTCTTCTGCATCAGGAAGGTAGTCGCCATGAGGATGTCTCGAAGTATTTGAAGCTGGCGCGGAGGGTAGTCGATGAGAGACGGATGCTGGTGAGGTTGAGGCCGAGGTTGGTGTCAAGGCTGAGGGTGGCGGATGTGTTCCTGGTAGAGGAAGAGTCGGATGGGAAGCGACGCTACCAGGACTATACGTAGAATGGTGCGCTTGAAGAGACGGCGATGGGTTTGAAAGCGGCGGCGGCGGTTGGTGGTGAGTATGACGCGGAAGCGCCCGTTGCGAAAGATCCATTGGTGACGGCGTTAAAAAAAAAATGAATTGTCCAGTGAGTACGCGAGTATTGTCGAAAATATTATGAGAACGTCAATTGGATGTTGCGAAGGGAGTTGCGAGATCTGTTGGAAACTGGGGCTGAGATCTGATATTTGCCTAGGCAGCGGACCAAGAGGAAGATCAATCAATTTGGGACCCTGGAGCTAATGAAAGCTGGGACTGGAGCTTGAATGGAGCTGTAGCTGCAGCCGTAGCCGGGACGGGAGCTCTGGAGATTAGGTTTGGTTGAAAGGGCGGCTCCGGGAATAAAGGATGATGAGCTGATACGAATTGCTGCTTTAAACCACTACGGGTATGATTTTGTTGTCGTCGGGATTCGGCTGTTGGCAGTGGGCGCTGGAAATAAGAACCGGATATGGAGAGCCGCGGCAGAGGCAACGGAGGCGGCAGCGGTAATAGCTGGGGTATGGCGAAGGGTAAAGAGTTCGTTAGGGTAACTTAGAAGCATTACCGTAGACCTATAAGTCCAGACAATAAGGTGTCGTGCTGTGCTGTGCTGTGCTGTGTTGTGCTGTAGCGAGTGATAGAGTAATAGTGACGGTTGAAAAGTGACGTGACTCTGACGGAGACGGGTGCAAGTAGTTTGGAATGATAGAGTACGAGACACCAAGTGTCTTTCAGAGTGGTTCCCAGCACAGACAAGATACCAGGTAAGACCAAACAATAATACAGCAGGAAATAAGGACAAGATCGAAAAGAAGAAAGATCCCGGAAAAGAAAAGGGAATTACGAACTGGGACAAAGCGAGAAAAAAGAGTCAAATAAGAGACGAGATGGGGGTGATGGAAAAAAAAGGCGGGGGCGGAGCAAACCAAACAACTGAGAAGTACAGTAAGGTAAAAAATGAGCTGGAGGGAACAGACCTGGCCTGAAGTAGCAGTAACGCAACAAAGTGCGTACTGTAGGTACCGTGCCTTCCCTAGACCCCTAAACTTACCATGCCTCTAACGGCAGTCATAAGCGTTGGGGGACCCAAAGTGCGCCCGCTGGCGCGTGGTTTTTTTTTTTCCTTCAAGCTTGGTTGGTACCTGCCCTATCCTGCACCGAGGGGAATTTTTCCAACCATCCATGGCAGAGATCGCGGCTGTTTTTCCCTGGCACCTACATGTATTCCTCGCGTACACCAGTTGGAACTTTTCATCTAGGGGTATCCATGCCACGACTCAGGCACTTCTTACTCAGAGGAATCGGAATGGCATTGGATCGCCAGTCCACTTCCAACCGTCAGTCAAACGTTTGCAGATGGGGTCATGGCTCCTGCGCTGCACTGGGCCTAATTCTGACCTCATTTCATTCAATGTCTTGGCGTTCAGCTGTATAAGACTGGCATGAGACTCTCTACTGATGATTTAACTTGCCCTCGATCTTCGAAGCCAGATCAAGGATTGGCTACAAAGGTTTTCGACCCTTGGAAACGGTTGATTGTCGACACGAACCTACAACATTACAATCAGGAACTACGGTTGACGCCCAATGTTAATTAATGTCAGTGGCTCTGGGCTATTACCAATGGCAATCTACCGAATACCCCCCGACACACTAACTAGTCTACGGCCATCTACCGTGGTGCACTCACTACGTGCTAGACTACATTACTCGATACAAAGGGGTAATATCAGGCCAGTTTTCTCACGACAATATCCTCGTCGCTTCAGTACCACGTTGCCGGACCTCCCACCTCGCTTCGAAACAAGAAACCTCTATCCCGCTCTTTGAGCCTCCTTTTCTCCTCCTAGGCTCGGACGGGTATCCCTTCAAAGAGGTGCTCCGTGTTTATCCAAAACTAGACGGGTGCACGGATCGATCGTGAGGTCCGGTTTTGATAGACTCGTCAACAAGTGCCGGCTTCGTTTACTAGTACATGCACTGTCGCCTCGGTGTGGCCCTCGGTCTTGACATAAAAGCTCTGCAGATCTGTATTAGCGTATCCACCAAAGTATCCGGATAATTTGGTCCAACCCTCACTTGAGAAGTTCCATCATGTCATCATTGGATTCTCAAGAAACCCGGGGTGCAAAAACACGCAATCTTGTGCAGGCCTAGGCCCAGGGTCTATTTTGCTAGTTGAAGAGCAATCGCCGCAACCAAGTCGACACTCTTGATCACCCCCACCGGGCTGAACGCCTCGTTCATCTATCGCTCTTTGGGAAGATGAATCAATTTATTTCACAGTGAGACAGGCATGCTATTTCAAGATAATTGCCGTGGGCAAGAGAGATGAGAGTCAAGTAAATGAATTGTACAACCAGCCAGCGCAGCCGGAACATTCCCGAAACAAGCAAAAATGCATATTGATTCAAAATGTTGGGAAGGTTCATGAAACTAGGATGTCGGACACACGCAATGTTGCCCGCAGGTTGACTGGCATTTCAAAAGGCTGACGTTGGCGCAGTTACAGAACAGGACAGGGTTCCAGTTTACATTGATGCCCAGGACTCACGATAAAGTTAAACCATCCTCAAGGGTGAACATCGGGGAGGCGATCGTCAAAGAAGCAAGACAACACGATCCCAACAGCCCGGCACCCTGGCTAAGTCGGGCGCCAGTGGTATCGGGCCAAAGCCAAGTCTTCTGCTCGACCGCCTTGAGCTACTCCGTCGCTCCGACAAATGCTATGTTGATCTCTGTGCCTGAGACGACTATCTCCATCTTTCTCCGCCAGCACTAGCCTACCAGAACACGCGGAGCAGTCTCGGATCAGTGCCAGTTTAAACTCTATATCCATTGCGCCCCTGGGAATAGAGCATGTGAACGATCCCTTGTGCTGGCTGTGTTCTCTGCTGCGTTCCATGGAATTATTTCCTCAACTTTAAATATTCCTTGGCCTCGAATATTCATGACGTCTTGGGCCAACCACGAGAACATTACGGCAGTTGACGGTTGCGCTACTGTACATCACTTACGTAGTGGGAAAGATTCGAGAAGAAACGAGAGAAGGATTCTGTCGATCCCCTTTTTCTCTCTCGGAGACCGCCGATGCACTCTACTGGCCCGTCAACCCTCGCTTCTCCCTGCACTATGCGAAACAATAGTGGTTAAAATACGAGTCGGCACAACAGAGTAGCGCCATTTACTGGCCGATCCTCCCCCATCTCATTCGAGTCGTCTCCCTACATTACGACGATTGCGACAATGGCAATTCATCGGAACTTCCTAACTTCCAAAGTACAGTACACTAAAGTAGAGCCCCGGCATCCCTGTTTCCGTCGCCAACTTCATTGGTATTGCCGCCGCCCTGCCGCGGGCCACCGTCGCTATCCCTCTTTGAGCCCCAGACCCCGGACGGTCTAGAACTTTCAGAGAGAACTTCTTTGACCAATCTAATCAAAGATTATGACGTACGCGACCTTTACTCTGTAATTGAGTATGGAAGGCTCAGCAACCAACAACAAGCGTACTGATCTTAGGAAATATCAATTTCGCATTCGAAATCTTGCGATATCGTGACCGGCAGCTACGCTCGACCTAACAATGGACTAAACAACTGGTTATATCCACAAGCAACTGATATGCTAATTTAAGACACAAGACCAACAGTTACTATTTAGTCATACTACGCTGATATTTTAGGCGAAGTCTTGAGCCCCAGACTAACAGAGTCATTAGTGGCCTTCAGCTTTTACAGCCCTGACTAGCAACCTACCCTATGACTCGTAAATTTTTGTCACCAGGAACAGTTTCCCAACAAGCTCAACACTATGAAGATCTAGTGGTGATACTGCGGATATGAAATTCGATCAGATGCCACGCCAAAACGGAAATGCTCTGGATATGAGGGTGGATCATGCAGAAGCGATTCAGGGCATCCCGAGTTTGGTGGGTATGACAGGATCGGGTTCATGCTCGTGTTGTTGTTATATCCGGTCTGATTATATCCTGATATATCCTCAATTATGTTGCGGGAAAATATAGTGAATGTGGTTTTATGCAAGATTACCACTTATTTGAACGGTGTTCTTCATATACTGTCGTCATGACTCATAGACGAATGTCCTGATCATCGACCTATGATGCTAGATATCAAAGTGGGGTTGTCCAACGACCTCACTTCCTAACAGCTTCACATGCAGAACCAGTATACGCAACAACGTTTTGGAGATAAACCTCAAATAATATCATCACTTATGAGACCTGTCGCTCGCTCGATTCAGCGAACAACCCAGATTTTGAGCCATCTTCAACATACAATGTCTTCTCCAGCTACTCCAGTCGCGCCATGGCGCTCGACATTTCTATCTCACATCGACAAGATGGACTCGCCTACCTTTATGCTAAGCACTCTCCACCATCATGACTCTGGGGTGACACCTCGTTCCCGCACTGTTGTGTACAGAGGCACTTGGGCAGAGATACCAGTCAACCCCAAGAACCAGGCACCACTGAACCCTTCTATTTACGAGAGTGACCTTCTCACCATCACCACCGACGCTCGTATGGAAAAGATTCCCGAGCTATCACCGGATGGAAAGCATGTTCAGCAGTCTGGTGGTGGAGGACCTGTTGAGGCTGTCTTTTGGGTCGTCGAGACAAAGACTCAATGGCGTTTGCGTGGCCGCGCTTATCTTCTTGGCCAAGACATTGACGACCCATCAGCATCGCCAGTCAGGGAAGAGATCGAGAAGCACATGCGGAGAAAGAGTGATGATGATTCAGCCTCGTGGAATTGGGGCAAGGAGATTACGGCACACTTTGGAAACTTGAGTCCTGGCATGCGAGGGTCATTTCGCAACCCTCCTCCTGGAACAAAGCGAGATGAGAAGCCTGATGCTGGACTTGGACCGGGTCAGAAGGTGGAGGATCTGGATGATGAGATCGCGAGGAAGAACTTCCGCGTTGCGGTTATAATTCCGGAGGAGGTAGATCAAGTCGATCTGTCTGATCCAGCTGACGGGAAGAGATGGAACTACAAGTTGACTAATAATTCTTGGGAGAAGACTGAGCTATGGCCCTAGATTGGAAATGCCGATGGACATATGCGGCTATCACCTGAGGAGTGGGGAGAAGGCAACTGCCGGTAGGGAAACGGGAAGCTGGCTAGCAGAGAACCTCTCGAGATCTTATTTATACTTATGCTGTGATCAAGAGAATATTCATGGTCATTGACACGAAGTCGCTGCCTAAGGTTGATAAGCAAAGTGGATTTTCTGCCCGGGCAGAAATTATAGCAAGTCAACATCTCAACGAAATAAAGGAGAACAGCTACACAGCAAGCCTCCTGTGAAGTACATAACGAAACTTGTAAACTCTGTATGCTCTTCAAACGACTCGGTGTTCCGTGTGATTGTTTGCTTTGCTCAGACCTTCACTAGCACATATATTGATCAGCGACACGGACGTGGTCGGACATAAGAGTGTGCTGCATGCGCTGACCATCTACGTTCCTGGACCCAGAAGCAAAAAACCATCTAAGCGTTAAGAAGATCTGAGTGTTAGCAGTGACACGATGTACCGCGCTTGTTTTGTTGTCTTGACTGGCTTCTGGATATGATATGATCTCCGCGTGGGTACACTTGTGGTGTCACCTACTCTGCTTGCATAAACTTGCTTATACAGAGCGATGTCTATTTGCTCTCTCAAGCTTGAACTTTTAGCTATGATGCATAATTCGACTTGTTCGCGAGTTCCCAGAACGCAGGCAATTGTAGGACTGCGAGTTGGTGTCGGGTCAGGGTAATTGAGTAGTGCTTGCTGCCCAGAAAGTCACAAGTTACTGTGCTATCTTAACTAGAGAATGACAGAGGATGTGATATGGATACTATTTTCGGGTCGTAGCCGTACTTTGCGGTCGAGGGTGTAACGAAACTGTCGTTTGAACAAACGGAGACTTGACAACGGGCGAACTCAGCCATTGCAAATGTAAAGTTCGTCGTAGAAATATATTCTGTCAGAAGGAGTTAAGTAAATAGACGATAGAGAAACGATCTTGACTCTTTATGTGAAGCTTCTGGTTTCCTACAAAATACTTGCTGTGACAGTTAGATGAGTTCCGGGTGACATACATATATTCCAAGTAACAACTATTTTAGGGCACTAAGAACATCTACTTGATAGGAAGATAAACGTATAAGGGAGCATAACAAAGATAGAGACCAGGAGGGAGAGATACATGTACTAAAAGACTTCGCAAGTTCGCAAATATCGATATTGCCTTGCCAGGATAGAGTATTGTCTGCGTAATGACTGGTAAAATGCGTTCCGAACAAGCAAACGATTGCATTCACAGACATAAGAGAGGAGGTTAAACTGCCCTCAGTTATTAAATAGTTGAGTAGTGATCAACTGGATATCTACTACTGTACATCCTCTTGACGCCGACGATTCCTGTGCCTTTCGACTCTATCTGCCACTTAGTTCCATGGGGACGAAAAGGGCTTCTACTTTCTCGAATGTAACAAATGAGCCTGGTAACTCGCAGGGAAGTATGCGAGCATGATGGAAGCTTCATGAGTGCAATTGTTCCCATACTTAGCAGTTAGACTGGATTTGTTTTTGCTTAAGTCTGATCATAGTTCATCATGAGTATCTACGATGTCTGATCATGGAAATGATATATGACAAGGGAAGCTCAGTTTTGATCAGAATACATCAAACCAGCTATAAAGAGCGAAACTTCTTCTAGTAGCTCCTCAATAGGGGTTTGGGTCGAGTTGCGATCTCAGTTTAGGTGTTCTGCGATAAGGAAACGGATATTGACACTCACATCAGACACACCAAGGCAAGGGTTTACAGTACCAGCAGAGTAAAGAATAGTCCAAGACTGCTATTACGTTCGATAGGCTCTAGTTTTCGACTCTATTGAGAAAATCGGGTCATCTTGGTTCAAGTTCTTTGGGAGTACCTATGCGATCCCGAAGACTGATGTTATGCTGCCCAGTCTGCACAATAGCCAGCTATAACTTTACACCATCAAGATTGGCATCTTTAGTTGCTCGTCTAATATAGCTTAGACTGCTGACTATAATGTCCTCTGTCCCAAGTTCACTATATCCAAGTTGCTTACGATTTGTAGTAGCAACTGCCTGGATGCTGCCAGGTCTGCCTCTTACCAAACGACCTTGCCAATGACACTAGGCTTCAAAGACGTTCACTTGGAAGTTGGCAAGTTTGCAAAGGAGGTCAGTCGATGTCCAAGATGCTCCATTCTATCCAGACCATCCAGAGTTTCAGTATCACCTCTGATCAATGCATCGCCCCAATTGACCCAGACGCATCAGTCTTCTACAGATTGCTAACAATATCGGGGAATCTTGACCGTTGACAGCTACTTTTTGTGACAATATGAGTTCCTCAGCCCGCAATCTCTTTCTATCAAACCGTAGTTTCGAGATGAAGCTATACAACAACCGTACAGTAGCAGAGGCAATACAACAATACTCCACCAGCATAAAATCAGGGAAGTCACACGAGACCCACGAGATCAAAAAGATCTGCGATCTGATCAACACAGTTTATCTGAGTCGGGCTCTAAACTAATCGCCGCGTAATGCCTTCCTCCGAGATCGTCCTTGTTTCCTCTTCAGATGCCACAAGACTAATCCCTTACTCATCGACGTTGCGGTGAAGCAATAACTACCGTACATATGCAAGGCAGGTTCTGCACTGCACAGACGGAGCAACAAGACCTTGTTTTTTTTTTGCTGCGGAAATGGTCCGCAAGAGGATGTTCGCTACTGTTTATGTTAGACGAAATTGACGAGGCTGGGGCAAGGGCAGGGCAAGGGGAGGTGACTGTTCTAGAAGGATGCATGAAGCAATCTACGATGAGAAGCGATTTGACTGGTTGTTTGGCTGTTATGCCTAGGCGCTCACGCAAGTCACGGAAGCATGTCTCAGTTGTTTGGAATGCATTTCCGTATCTTGATTTATATCTATGTAGTAGTGGAGATTTAGCTGTGTATGGATTAATTTGAGACTCGTTTATATCAAACAGTTGAGAGTTGTATATTCTTCCAGAGTATCATTGGCAACTCATCACAGAAGTAATAATATCTCTCTTTGGTTCTTATTCAATTCGTAAAAAGTGCGTTTCAACCCCTGCACTCGACTATAATATGCCCCCATTGAAGTGCGGGAGAGGCTGGGGCTACGGGGACATTTCGATACACCACGTACTGCCTGGATATATCCCCAATACGTGTCATACATACTCTACTACCGATATAATATCATGCAGCCAGACAAGAATGTACTGTATGTGACGACTTAGAGAAGCCAAGAGATTTAGATCCCGTCTCTATCTGCCGTGCTGTCGTCAACTTCAGCCACATGATGACAGACAGTCAGACATTTTCACATCATGTCATGCCATCACGGCGATTTCTAGTTTTGAACGAGTTTTGAATCGGTCCGCAGCGTCCTTTTCCCTACCGAGGACCGTTCAGCAGAGCAGGGATCAGAACTGCAGGATGCAAGCCAAGCTTTGCGGCCCGCAGTTGGTTGGTTAAATACGGCGCTTACAGTTCAACTCCGTAGACTCTGAAAGGGCTTTTGGACACGTGCGTAACGTCTATTTTCTGAATGTCAATTCATTAATACGTAGTTGGTTCTATGGAGCGATGGATAGATGGACTGGGTACACGACAAGCGGGTATGCACGTATATCTGTATCTGTCAAGCCGAGGCAGGTGAGTTGCCGGCTGCAGCTCTTTGACCTTATTCTTGCCCGTATTCAACCGGTGAGTTAAGTACAGTACGTAGTCTCAAGACTAAGAAGATCTCCAGGTTTCACACCCCTTCCTTTACTCTAAACCAAGCAAGTGAGTGTCAATGTCAATGTCAAATTCACGCCCCCATCGAGCGGGACAAACGGGTCCGATCCGGAGAGGATGAGACTTTGCCAGTATTAGTTTAGCCCTAAGACAAGTTCAAGTCAACATCCTGTCAAGTCTTTTTTGTCCGTTGATGGCTTTTAGACCCTTGCCTCGGCAAAGTTGCCTTTATGAGACTGATAGCCGGGGAGAAGCAATTGGTCTTGAGATGTGATGTGAAGCTGGGGATGTTCAGAGTAACTACCGAGTGTCGGGCATTAATTCCGAGTTATCACGGTAGTTGATTTCATCAATGATCAGTTGATATCTGCACCTGTAGGCTAGTATGAACAAAACAGACTAGAAGCATTGATTAGTAGCAACTGCTAGCAGTTGAAGGAGGACTTCATTACAATGTCTACTCTCTTGCTAGAGTAACAAAAGGTCCAAAGCAAGATTATCAGATATTGAGGCGGCCGCCCTTGGCAGCTCCAAGTAAAGTAACTCTCTCTTGGTCCTATAGCTATCACTAGCGTTGTCTTAAAAACGCCTTAGGGTTAGGAGGCTGCAACGTTTATTGCCGCCGATTATAGTATTGCCGTCAAGCGAGGCTATCGTGACAAGTTTGCCAGACTCCGCGGGATTGTCAATTCAGAGTGACATGAGAGTTTTGATCTTGAGTTGTCATCTCCTTCCATGTGACGATGACGGTCTATGTGGTAGACTCTACCCATTCATGTAGATATCAAGCCTTGACATGATAGCTTAGACCACTGTCGATTCTACCACCCATAGCCTAGCTTCCGAGCGTATATGACTCGAGTCAGTCACGGTTAGCTGTACATCTTCATATCCGATGCACTGTAACTCAGACTTCACCATAAGCGAGTGAAAGGGTAACGATATAAGGCATCAATGACACCCAGCCCTACACGTGTATATTTGATGGAACGTCCTGACCAGGTAGGCATGTCATATACTGTTTTGACATTGCCATGACCACCAGATGGACGTTCAATGCGCTGTGCATCATTTAAACACCCCTGGCCCTGATAAGAACTGCCGGCGAGCCTCATCTTTCAGCCTTTGCAATATTTGCTTCTTCGAGGGGCTGCACCAACACTTACAACCGTGCTATTAGGATAACTATTCCCGGCATGTAAGCCACTTGAAGCTACGCGAGGTCCGTCCGCCACCAACACTATCGAACTAATGACAGTTAATACTGATAAAGCTGTCATGATATCCAAGCTTGTTTGATATAGGAAAGCCGTCGGCAGTAGCACAGATCTGCCTGCCGCTGGCCTCAACGCCTCAGAATATCAAGAGCCTAGTCTCAGTAGCCGTGAAACTTGCTTCAACTCCAGCCCTAAACCGGACAATGGCCGAATCAGTTGGTCGACTAAGGTATCTCAGTGGAGATATAAAGCACACTGACAGTTTGTCACCAGGTCCATGCAAAAGACATGAGACCATGATCTACAGAACTAACAACTCCACTGCTGCAGTGGGCCATTGCCATGTCAAGTACGTGTTATATTAATCGAAGCCTTTCTCTTATTAGTGCTGTAACTTTAGTTACGAATGTCGTCGTCTCAAATAGGACAAAATGAGCGAGATGCATACTACCCCTCCGCCAATGAGGCAAGTATGAGACAATACTGATTGATATTAAATTTGAATACGATAACTGAGAATACGATGTATAAAACGCAAGGGCCTCGTTGTTCAGCTGAGGACTAGCAAACTCGCTAGGACTAGTATAGGCAATCCCTACATGCAAGCAATCCATATCAAGACTCTAGTATTGTGTATTGTGGCTAGACTGGACTGGTTATCCGGCAGTCGATTGTAATAATGACCTGTTTGAGACCGCAATTGATTGTCAGCAATGACACGCGTAAATGAGGACATTGTGCCTGATGGTTATCTTGGCGGTCTCGTTTTGGACCAACAATTCAAACCAACCAACAAGCCAAGAATGGACTTTGACAGCTTGCAGGACTGGGCAAGCCTCCTCGGAGTTGATCCGGAGGAGGGTGGCCCGTCAGAAGAATGGTGAGAAGTCATTGAGCATTGAAGGCCTGAGAGCTGTCTAGAGAATCGACCTGTCAAAATGTCACAGACTTAGAATACAGGCCTCATAAACTTAACTACAGGATCTACAATGCATGTCTCTGCTGGCCTTGTTATAGGGCTCAATTTGCTGTAACTGTCTCACTCACCCGTGCCAGCCGGCAGTATGTAGGTCTCTCAAGTCTCAACGTCAGAGTGCCATTTATGTAACAACTCGTCATTAAAAAACAAAAGCAAGGGCACTTTTGACCGTTATTTTTCTTGTGCATCGTCAAATTCGGAGCCAACCGACGCCCACGAAAAGAAAAGACCAACGGGCACTACTCGTCGATCCTTGGAAGCTACAGCAAACTAAGAAGAACAACAGCAGCTAACTTGTATAGGCATTCATATATCAGGTTGACTTGACATTCACACCGTTCAACTCTTGAGAGCGCGTAAGACCAAGTTCTACAGAAGTCTAGACCTGTCAAGCAACCCCTGCTTCCCTACCAACCGCATGATGAGTGGGTGAGAGAAGCCGACTCGCCTGAAGAAACTGGGGGTTGTTTAAACGATGAGACATTTTGAATCCATGCAGACAAAACCACGGCACTTGTTTTGAGAAGGAAAAACCTCGAGGGTTACAACTTGAAAAGTAACAGAGTCGTTTCTAATTGGATTGTCATGGATTTCTTGATCAACAGAGTTTGAGTCGAGGTCAGGTGATGAATTGTTGACGCCTGCAATCTGCAAACCTTGCTTGTATCTATAGATAGAGTCTCATCTGTTAGGCATGAATAGCATAGCAAAACATGACTAGTAAAGACCTCGCTTCCCAAGTGCCGAACGGAACAAGACATCTATGACACAGAACATGTATGTGCAGTATACGGATACAGACGGACGGGGAGTACTTGCAGTAAGTACTATATAATACATGTAATATGTAACTTTTACAGTCTCTTATGACCGGGCGCAAAAGTGAGTTTTACTTGACCGTCACTGAGGTCCAATCCTGTCTCGAGGGACCGACCCATAGCGGAAGCGAGGGCGAAGCGAGAAGCAGGGCGGAGACAACAAGAGGAGACCATAGAATAGACGGGATTAATTGTCAACAAAGATCGTTTCAACTTTTGGTTTTTAGGACTGTCGGAGAAAGACTATTCTAGGGAATAATCAACGGTCGATCATAAAGTTGTCATGTTACAGAAGACTACGGAGTAGACTGTTTAGAATGCGACGTTGATATGCAGTACCGTTATGCAAGATGATCCCTTGGCTGCTGCGTTGTCCTCTGGCCGTTTGACACGCGGCGAGATGAGACTTAGCTACAATAGACAGGTACTACACAGCCTCTCTTGATGGGCAGTTGGTTCTGTAACCACCTCACCTGGTTTCGGTTTCTTGGTGGTACCCTTGACTGTCACCGGAAGAATAACCAACAACCAACGACCAACTGATTGATCAAGTTTATCATTATTTGATAACTTCATAATGATACTATCGGATATCGTAAGTAATGACCCCGACGGACTTATAGTGGAGGTTGATCAAGGATGTTGATCAATACAACCAGATGCATATGTATGCTGCATTGTCTATCCGTGTCGACGATCATCTACAGTGTTACTACGAACGGAGCGACGGAACAACTCTGACAATTCTCAAGAGACGAGATGCCAGAATAGGCACAAGATGCGGGTTTTCTGAATACTACTCTGACTTGTCCATCTTTGCCTTGTCTTCCATAATGTAACTTGGATAGGACCGGACTCAAAAGAACAAGGCTGATGGTTCCTTTCTTCCCGATACGTTGTGTAACTACCTAATGTAGGAATTGCAGCGAACCGGTAATAACCATGCGATTTTCAATTTATGCTCCCCGTCTTACAAAACAACGGGTAACTCTGCGGTGCGACAAAACCTCTACTCTGTAAGTATCTACCTTCCTACCTAGGTAGGTCGTTTCAACGCCCGAAGATCTGACAAGGGTAGTTTGTTCTGATCAAGACCTTTTCCCCGTGATTAATAAATTTAAATGGCATAGAGTCTAGTCCTTGTTTATAGTGTGATATACTTGAAACTTGCGGGGACGGACCGGTGATGGGGAGTTTTGCTTCTTGGTGTTTTCTAGAGCAATGGAAGATTTCGAGACCCTGTCATCAAGATAGAGCCTCACAAGTACACAGAATTGAGGCGATACAAGGTACAGACTTTCATGTCCATCATTAACATCTGTCATGACATCTATCCGTACCTGAGAAACCCTCTCTCAAAGTCAGCTGCCAACTATTTTGTACAACATGAACCGGAGTGTTCTATGCAAGAAAGCTACCGATCAATCAATTACCTATCCATCAAAACAAATAAAGAAGATGGAGGGTAGGCAAGGATTCAAGTTCGTCAAGGGTTCAAGGGCCGAGAGTTGGTTGTACGGAAAAAGCAAATACCTATCTACACTCAACTCAACTTGACATCAGCGCCCAGAAATGCCACAGATAATTTACAATCTTCTTAGAGGTCATAGAGCCAAAACTCATTTACGCTCGGACGTAGGAGGCTATCTCAGGCATGCAAATAAGAACAAGCACGGCACTTGCCATAAATTCTACTCCGTTTCCTGACCAAAGCCATGTCGATCAAAAAGCCTCTCCCTTCCGTTGACGACTTGACGTTGACGTTGATGTCCTACAAGCGCAAGAATCTCCCGATTCAGATGTGTAGGGCGAAAAGAGAAAGAATAGCTACGAAGTTCCCGGCGGTTTGGCACGAGGGAATGTCTTGCGGATTATGTATGTATGGTGAGAGGGAGAGGCACGGATAGTTTAGTACTGTAATGTTGACGGGCCGAAGTTGGATAACGATCGACGGATGGGCTTTGTGTTGTGTTGTGTTGCTGTTTTGTAAAGAATGTTTGTTCTACTTTAGAGGCAAGTCATATCATGGATATACCTAGACACCAAATGTTACGTCGACGGATTGGACTGGACTGGACTGTTGTTGGTTTGGTCTTTACAGCATAGATAGCATGTGAGAGAACATCGGCCGTGGGTTCAGTTGAGAATGGACTCTGTTCCGTTGAGACTCCACTGAATGATCCCCGCTGAAGACATTCCCTGTTTACGAGTACGGCTTGACACTCACGATAGAGAAGATACTGTACTCGGAACAGGTCTCATATGATTGGGTTATGGGGATGGCTGACTGATGCTTAGATTGGTTAATACATACACAGTAGGTAAGGTAGTCAAGCCGTTTTGTGTCATTGGAGATTCAGACAGTCATCACATTTCTCCCTTCTGACTCTCATCAAACGCCGTCCCGCACATCCCACACTCTTGATTATCGTCTCTCACACCCACTTGGTTGACTGATGACCCCAGTGGCGTATATCGCATCCGTCGTAGTGCTAGTGGCATCCGATAACATCGACAGGGTCCATGTATCCTGATGTGATGTTTTTATCTTGGTGATGGCCTCTTTTTAGAGTTTGAGAGAAAAAAGGTCAAAGCCCATCTTTGATCATCAGTGAGAATGTTTTGACGTCTCCTGTAGTATGTAGTAGGTAGTCTGTATAGCAGAGCAGTAGCGTCCATTCGACAATGATACCTTGGTATTACTTGCATCGTCTTCCTTCATCAGCCAAGGCACTGTAAAGAATTACCTTGCTTGTGCTGTACAATACTGTGCCGCCGCGGGTGTCCTTCCTACCGCCCTGCCGCCATCTGGCCATGCTCTCATGACTTGAGATGCATGGATGTTTCCAATTGCCATCTTTTGAGAGCTGCCTGATTCACCCATTCTTTAATTGATTTAATCTAAGGCATTCATTCACTGTAGAATCTCTACTGATTCAATGCCAATGGAAGGGAAGAAATGTAGTACCTACAATACATGGAGTTGTATGCAATATGCAGTGTGCCGACCAGTTCCTTTCGATGTGCTACTGTACTCACTGTAACTACACGCCTGCAGTAGGTATGATTTCAGTTGACACCCCCCTAGAGTCTACTACTGTACACCCTGGGTTAGGTTCTCTCCTCTGCTCTCTTTGAGACGGCCATGACCTTGAAGCATCCATGCCATGTACATACATGCCATGCCATGTAATGTAAGGTAATGTATGGATGGCTATGCATTACATTGCATTCGTCTACTGCAATAAAATCTCTCGCCATCCCCATCCCGCCTTTTCGCTCGCATGGCAATGGATCCATGCTAATGCTGATTAAATACTCATACTCAAGAACTGACTGTTTCTTTTTTCGTTTATTGGGGTTACAGTTGACTACAGACAGACAGGGCTTAGGTCAAGGTTATCTGTCTCTGATCCGATCTTCCTCATCATCTTTCTTTCTTCTCTCTTTCCCATTCTCGAATTTACCTCTTTACTCTTTTATCCCATCCCGCCTTCTCCGCAATTCTCTCCTCCTCTCTTCCACTCACAACCGGTCTCTTAATTGATATCCGGCGTCTGAGACTCTCTCCTTGCCGCTTCGGGGAACAAGTCTTTCCAACTCCCGCGCCCTAAGAGCCCTAGGGGAATCAGAAAACTCCCGTCTCTCTGCCCTCTGGCAACTTTGCCCAACCTGAGCCAAGCTCCAACCTGTCGAGGTCCACCCCGTCGTTAGCGGACTGTGGCTTGCTTCTCCCGATCACCAAGCAGCCCAGCTCAACCAATCCCTGCCTTCGGAGTGCAGCTTAGAAAATCACTGGAAGGTTGATTCACTAGAGGAGAGAGAGATCGAACAAGACAAGACCCTAGACACAAACCCAGGCAAGACAGGGCTTTCGGACCGGACTAGGGAAGACAAGAGGAAGACGATTTCTTGCAACGCTTCAATTCCGTCTTCCGCGCTCCCTCTCTAGCCTCTAGCTTACCTAGCTTCCTTTCCTCCCCGCCGCACTACCCGGTGCATTATTCCCAGGAGGGCCAGAGTCTCCGCCCGACCTCGTTGCGATCCCCTGTCCTTGTCATTGTTCTCCGCTGTCGACAGCTCCAGTGCATCTGCAACTGCAACTGCAACTTTTTTTTCGTTGGTTTGGAGTGGACTTGACTTTGACTTATCAGAGCCCGAGCGAGAGCCCTTGTTTATTCATTCCCTTCAACTTGACTCGACTTATCCTCTTCACCATCACCATTTACTTATTATCACTGTTGGTTCTGTCTACAACCAACATCAATCCAATTCATCACGCCAGGTGCCATTCTTAGTGGACCCGTCTAACCCGTCGAGAACGAGACCAACTCGAATCATCCACCAATTCGTCTGAACCAACCAGCCTTGGCTTCTAATCTTAAGCACCCATCTCCTCCTCCAACTTTCGGCATTTGCCTTCAAGCTCTCCAAACTTTGTCTTTTGCCCGATCCAAGTTGCCCGCCTTCATACAGTAGTGTATCACTTGAGCGAAGGGAGCTTTATATTATAACGACGCTTACGACGATTACGACCATCACGACAATAAAATAGACTGTTGCGAGTCTCGGCCACCAAACTTCAGTGTTTGTTGAAAGCTTATGGTGCTTGATTGACCATTTCCATCCCATCTCTTCGATACTGTCGATACGAATTGGGTCTCGATCCAGCCCAGAACACGAACTACGCCGATCATTCTGCGATCATTTGCCACAGTACCCCGACACATCCTCACTCCCCCAACTGACCCCATCCTTCGTCATACCTCTCTGCAAAAGACGTAGCTTTTCAGCTCCAACTCAATCCATCACCGAATCTCAATCCGACATTTGGGGAGTCGGGTGAAAACCACCTGGCCCCTTACAAAACAGCCAACACGGCACCACCGCGAGAAGCAGATTTCCGCGACATGGCTATGGACGCTCTCAAAAACCTTTCGAACAACGTTCCAGACTGGCTGCAGCGCCTTGACGACCTCAGCGGCCAGATCGACCGACGCCAGGCCGAGCTGGCCGCTGTCGCTGCAGCGGAAGGACGGAATCCAGAGACAAAGTCCCTTCGCAACAAGGGCTCGACTGAGTCGCTAAAGCCTAAAGATGACCCTCCGGTAGTCCATGCTGAGGCTCCCAACGACGAAGACATTCTCGAAGATGCTACTGCCGAGAACGGAGCGCAAACGCCAGTCAAAATCAGTCCGCCTAAGGTGCATACACCGAGTCCCGGTTCAATTCACCAGCAACAAGAGATTATCAAGACAGCGCAAGCTAGAGCACGAGCTGTAGTCAAGAAGAAGCCCAAGTCACCATCTATGATGTCCAACGACGACGCTCCCGCTGCTTACCGAACAAGAACCATGATTATTGTTTACTACGACAGCTATGTTCAGGGCTTCTTTGACGAACTTGTGCGATTCGTCTCATCGAGTCGAAACTTGATGCGCAAGGCTAAGATGGCCGCAAGAGTCGCCCAGATCAAGAAATTGGCTGAGCAAGACGTGTCAGAGGATAGCAACAACGACGACGCACTCCCTTCGCTACGATACATGAGCAGCAGGCGATTCGGCCCCATGTCAATAGCACGGCCCGGTGCTGGTGATCAGCCACCCGATGTGTACGATAATCTCGATAAGGGTCTTGAATTTGTGCAGAGCATGTGCGAGCACGGTGCTCACCAGTTCCTGCGCGATGGAGACTGCAACGATGAAATCAGCAAGGTGCAGAAGCGACTTACCGAGGTCCTAGAGATGGCCAAGACAGAAATGGAGCGCGTCCAGCGCGAAGAACCTGAACTGGCCAAGGAAACAGGCGAGATGGGCAAGGTCCGCACACGGCGACCCATCAGCATGCGTCGCGAGATGTCGGCCGGCCTTAAGGAAGGCAGCCCAACTCCCACACCCACAAAGGAGGAGAACAACAAACTGGAGCCTGCAAAGCTAGAAGCTGCCGAACCCACTCCAGCACCGGATCCCATGGCGCCCATGGCGGTGGATCCAAACATCATGGAAGCCGACGAGGGCATTGATGTCGAGATGGAGATGCCCAAACTACAATATCGATCAACCCGGGCGATGCGTAGCCGCGGTCCATAGAGTGGACGCGAGCCTTGTGCCTGGGCCATTATTCATTAAAGCGCCATGACTCTCCCATTGCTTTTCAGCCCACCATTCATATCGTGTTTCAAAACAGCAATTGTCACTCATCCATATCAAATCATTACTGGCGTATCGGGACTTTGGGAAAGAAAGAAGAAAGCGTCGAGAGGGAAAGAAGAAAAATTCTAGTTGAGGTCTGTTTGGAAAACAAGCCTCGCATCTTTCGTTTACATATCATGAAGCATGAGGCATGGCAAGAATGAGCTTTGTCTTTTTTCTCATTTAGTTTGTCTGTCTTTGCTCATTTCTTTTCACTAAAAAAGAAAGACCATTCATAGCGTCGGGGTTGATTGTTGCATCCAATGTCGAAAGGGAATTATTGTTGATTTTTATCTCTCTTCTTGTTTTTATATAGCCCTTTTCTCTATACTATATCTTAGGTTCACGGTTACGAACAATGGGAATACTTGAAGATCGCATGAGTTGTGATCTGGTACAATTTTATTTAATATCTTTTCTTATCACTTACTGAATGCTGTGAAGAGTGACTTGGTGATTTGGGTCGAGATTAGCTGCTTGTTGAGTTGCTCCCACAACTTAGAGACACAGATCCTTCATAGACAATTAGATATAGCTCGCCGTTATCAAGATGTGTTTGTGGCAGAGTGCGTACTTTAACGTAGTAGGCTGCTAATGATCTGTTGTGCTGGGCTGTCAAGGTAGCGCCACTGGGTGAATTTTCAGCCTGTTCAGTAACTCTATATCTTTCAAAAAATCTATTACTGATTGCTCATTTTCAGTGAACTCACATCCAAACGCTCCTCTGTTTTTACCTTGAGCCTCATGCTGAGGCTCTTAGATGCGGTTGGTCTTACCTTAATGGTGTGGACCAACTGACCGCGTGCTCAGGTACCACCTGCGCCCGTATGACGTCCCCTGTGGCTCATGCTTTACTTGCACTTTCACATCAACAACTACGAGCCCGACTATAGCTCTCTTCTTCATACCTGCAACGCATAAAGTTTAATCGCCCAAAGTCTCGATAGGCCATACCCAACAGCTTCCTCTCGCAATCCGACCTACTCAAAATGACGACGGCTTCATGCACGGCCAACCGATAGCTTCTACCATTTCGTTAGGCCCCCCGCCAAACCATGGGTCAAGGGTTCTCCCTTGCGACGCCGTCTGTCGGCAACGCGGGCATCGATATCTCGGAACTGAGTGATGTGCAGTATGAGAAGAGTATTGGGAATGCGAGGTTTATGAAGACTATTCGTGGTCGGCACGAGAACGGTCTAGTACTTGTCAAGGTCCTTGTCAAGCCATATACGGAGGTCAAGCTAGAGAAGTACAAGAAGCAGATCATCGGTGAGCTTCATGCATGCTTCATTCTGCAGAGGAGTTACTGACCATGTTCAGAGCAGCATAGAGCGATATCAGACGTCCCTAACGCCCTCGGATTCCAGCGCATCATCGAGACCGAATCAAACGGTTACCTTGTCCGCCAGTTCCTTTACAGCTCGCTTTACGATCGACTCAGCACTCGGCCGTTCTTGGAAGATATAGAAAAGAAATGGTTGGCCTTTCAGCTTCTTTGCGCTCTGCGCGATTGCCATGCGCGAGATGTCTACCATGGCGATATCAAGGCGCAGAATGTCCTCGTGACCTCCTGGAACTGGCTCTATCTATCGGACTTCTCATCCGCGTATAAGCCTGTTATGCTGCCCGACGACAACCCGGCTGATTTCTCGTACTTCTTCGATACGTCAGGCCGCCGCACATGTTATATCGCTCCCGAACGTTTCTTTGCCTCTGGAGAGGCACCGCCGCAGAAGGCAAAGATGACATGGGCCATGGACATCTTCAGTGCTGGCTGTGTAATTGCGCAAATGTTCTTAGAATCGGAAATCTTTAGTCTCGCTCAGTTGTATAAGTATCGTCGGGGCGAGTACGATCCCGTTATTACACATTTGAGTGTTATCGCAGATAAAGATATCGCCGACATGATAGCACACATGATTCAGCTCGACCCGGAGAAGCGATACTCAGCGGAACAATACCTGGATTTCTGGAAGGGCAAAGTGTTTCCGCATTACTTCTACAATTTTCTGCATCAGTATATGGGGCTTATAACCGATCCATCGTCGGGAAACAACCCTATGTCAGGCGCTTCGAAGAACCTTGGAGAAGCCGATGATCGAATCGACCGCGTGTTCTACGACTTTGATAAGATTTCATACTTCCTCGGATATCAGCTCGAGAAGCGAACCTCTGAGGAAGTAGTACCATCTTCCAGGCTTAGCCTTTCATATTTCCCGGTACGACTAAACATACCAAACCACAGTCATACAGTGTCATCTGCTCTAGAACCACCTGAAGACGACGGAACATTGATATTCTTGACACTGGTTGTGTCTCAACTCAGAAATACTGCTCGCGCATCTTCTCGGATCCGAGCATGCGATGTACTCCTTGCCTTCTCCGAAAGGCTAACTGATGAAGCCAAGTTAGACAGGGTGCTGCCGTATCTAATGACTCTTCTTGTCCCGGATGAGACAGATTTGGTATTGATTGCTGCTATTCGAACCATCACGCAGCTCCTCGAGCTTGTGAAGATGGTGACACCCATCAATTCTCACGTTCTGGTAGAATACGTGTTGCCTCGCATGGAGATAGCATTAGGCTCACGATCCAGAGTGGCTAGCCCACTGGTGAGAGCAGCATATGCTTCTTGCTTGGGAAGTCTTGCGACGACTGCGCAAAGATTTCTTGATATGGCGTCGAGTCTTCGTGCTGATGGCTCAGTACCCATCGCGGATCCAGAAATCGAACCAGGCGCGGATGCTAAGGCCAACTTCGAGAGTGTTTTCGATAATGCTGGACGACAACTCTTCGAGGTTCTTGAAAGCCACACCAAGCAATTAGTGGAAGACTCAGACAATTCGGTTCGAAGAGCATTTCTGGCCTCGGTACCTGACTTGTGCTACTTCTTTGATGATCATTCGAATGATGTTCTCCTTACCCACCTTAATACTTATCTGAATGACCGCGATTGGACACTTAAATGTGCATTCTTTGATACGATTGTTGGCATCGCGATTTTTGTCGGAAGCACGAGCTTGGAGGAGTTCATGCTACCTCTTATGATCCAGGCCTTAACTGACACAGAGGAAAACGTAGTGCAAGCGGCACTTCACTCTCTTGCTCAGCTGGCTAGGTTGGGCTTGCTATCGAAACCCAAAATTTGGGAATTGGTCGACCTCATCAGCCGATTTACCATGCACCCGAATATTTGGATACGGGAATCGGCGGCAGAGTTCTTGTCCGAGTCAGCGCGCTTCTTGGAACCTGCTGATGTAAGGTGTACTTTGATGCCTCTTGTAAAGCCGTTCTTGAAAGTGGAGGTCTTGTCTGACTTCCAGTTGCTCAATATCCTCGATGCACTCAAGAGACCACTAACGCGAAACGTCTTCGATCAGGCCATTAATTGGGCTTTGAAAACTGAGCGTGGAAACTACTGGAAACCACTGCAGCAGCTTAAGCCCTTGTTGTTTGGCTCTAAGTCAAGTCGATCTTCTCAAGATTTGACCCAAAGCTCCATGGGACGGGTAGCTCGCAATGAAGAAGATGAGCAGTGGCTGGCAAAGCTTAGAAACCTTGGCCTGAAACATGAGGACGAATTAAAACTCGACGCTATGAGAGAATTCATCTGGCGCCTTAGCAAGATGAAGGCACGCGATGCCTCAACTGCAGATGGCAGCACGTCTAATGGAGTGATTTCTCTTAAGAGCTTAGGAGTCACTCCTCAAACTGTGTTCTTTGACGAGACGCCCCTTCGCGACCCCAGAGTAGTTGCCAACCTCGAGCGACCAGAAGAACCTTATACCATTGCAGACGCCCTTTTGGACGCCTCAATGACTATTGATGACTCGACTGGTGGAAAGAAGAAGGCCAGCAATAACCGCCGAGTACAAAGTGTTGGACCGCGCTCATCGGGTCGTCTCCTGTCACCAGCTGCTGTTGGTCGAACACATGCCAGGACACCATCAGCGTCACAAGCGGGCCAGACAGATGACAGACACACTCAAGGAGAGTCATCATCTAGAAACTCAATCCGCCACCAGGCAAGTGCGCTGAGCTTGCTCGACCGCAAAGACAGAAACAAATCAATTGCACAGACTGGTACTACCGACACTAATGCATTTGGCCAAGTTGAAGGACCCTTTGCTCAAGCCGTAGCAGAACAACTGCCAACTTCCAACGGTAAGGACGGGGACACTGGACGCCGGCAAGTGGCGAAGCACAGCTACGATGGGAACGACCCGAGCATCCAGAGAATGCTGGATAACATGTATGTGGATAACTTTCCTCGTGATGTTATCGAGTTTGGACCTATTGTCACGCCCATCAAGAGAAGCAAAGCGAGTCGCGTTAGCGTTCAGCCTGGAGAAGAGCCATGGAAACCTGAGGGTCAGCTTGTCGCAACGTTTGCCGAACATAAGGGTCCCGTCAACAGGGTGCTGCCATCTCCCGATCATGTCTTCTTCATAACTGGCGGCGACGATGGCACTGTAAGAGTCTGGGATACAGCACGACTCGAGCGTAATATCACGCATCGTTCCCGCCAGGTCCATAAACATGGCGACAACACACGAGTCGTTGCCCTCTGTTTTGTTGAAAACTCACATTGTTTCGTGAGTTGCGCCTCAGATGGCAGCGTGCACGTTGTCAAGGTCGACACTGTTCAGAATAGTGGCGTGATCAGGTACGGCAAGCTACGTGTTCTACGCGAACACCAGCTTCCAGAAGGCGAGTTCGCGGTATGGTGTGAACATTTCAGGCAAGAATCAAACTCGGTCCTCATCATTGCCACAAATCGTTCGAGGATCATAGGCATTGACTTGAGAACCATGGATCCCCTTTATACACTAGAGAACCCAGTGCACCATGGAACACCTACTTGTTTCTGCGTGGATAGGAAGCGCAACTGGCTTTGTGTGGGCACTTCTCACGGAGTAGTTGACCTTTGGGACTTGCGTTTCAAGATGCGACTTAAGGGTTGGGGTCTGCCAGGTAAAGGATCAATCTACAGAATTTGCATACACCCCACCAAGGGCCGTGGTAAATGGGTATGCATCTCAGGAGGAACAGGCCAAGGAGAAGTCACAGTCTGGGATCTCGAGAAGACGGTCTGCCGAGAAATCTATCGGGTTGGAAGCGGCAAAGACGGGCTTAAGGGGTACGAAGCATGGGACGTGGATGAAGACAAACGGGAGGGGATGCTCGGACGATACGCTACCGATATCGAGCCAAGCGAAACCGCGAACGCCGATCGAGGTGTTCGCGCTATGGTTGTTGGCACTGCAACTGTGGACGATTCTAGAGACGTTAGACACGCATTCATTGTCACGGGTGGTTCGGACAAACGACTGCGGTTCTGGGATCTCTCACGGATGGAGAGCTCCTTCATCTACAGCGGACTGACACCAGAACAAGCCAAGCCAACTTATACAACATCACACCCCTCGACGGCACTTACACTGAATATGGAACGATTTCCCAGACAAGCACCGACGGCTCCTAATGCGGGCTCCGGATCTAAAGCGAAATCCTCCAGCGCGCGACCGCCGAGATCGACAGTTATTTCCCTTCAACAACAGCAGTTGCTGCAGTCACACATGGATGCTATCTTAGACGTGGCGTTGCTGGAGTCTCCCTACACCATGAGCGTTTCGGTGGATCGAATGGGAGTTATGTTTGTGTTTCAGTAGAATCGGGATGCAATTAGAAACATTCCCCTGGAGTTGATTGAGAAACAAAGAGCGAGAGCAAGTACTTTTTAGTTGGCTGGTATACCATACACTTGGACTCTGGATAGAGTGATGAATTAAGACTTGGTTCTGTTTAGGCTTATAATTATGCCTTGATTGATGAGCTTCAGGATAATGATTGCAGCTGTCTGCTGTATGTATGAATGTGAATCCGTATCTTAAACTCTGGCCTGCAGCTCTCATATGCCGAGAGCGAGTTCGTTCATGAATTATTTCCATGTCTACATATACACTTACAATTAGAAAACAACTAGATATATGGATTTCTTTAGAGTCTGGATTTTATTCGCGGACTATCCATGTTGTCCTACATGTAAGTCGTTGATGCTGTAGTGTGGCTGAACTCCGGATGCCACACTTAAGCTTCCGCCACACGCGACACCAAAATTTCCCCATCGGCCTTGTCGAGATCATCAGCCTTGCCATATATCAACACCACCAACATTCGTACACATTAGCCTCACCGACCTTACGATATCGACTCTATAGAGAAACGACTATAGTAAAATACCATTTTTGAACCCGAGGTAACAGCCCTATATCCAAAATGAGGCTCACCGCCGACCTCATCCGGGATTCCCTATCCTACCTCAATCCTCTGAAGGAGCGAGAGCTTGATCTCCGAGGTGCGTTTGAAAAGAGCAGATGCTACACTTTTTGATCTTTAGAGAGCGCAGAGTTGATACAATCGTCTTTGCGGCGTGAACAGGACACCGAATTCCAGCCATTGAGAACTTGGGTGTTGCTGGCGTAAGTTGAAGCTCCCAATCCTCTGCTGTTTGTACAATTGCTAATAGATTGACCGCATAGCCTCACGATGCCATCGACTTCACCGATAATGACATTCAAGTACTGGGCAACTTTCCCCTATCGCCGCGCATAACGACCCTTCTCCTCGCACGAAACCGCGTCTCGAACATTCAGCCCTCTCTGGCCAAGGCCATCCCGAACCTTTCCAACTTGGTACTCTCGTCAAACAACGTCGCAGAGCTCGCCGACCTGGACGCGCTAGCGCTGTTCCCTCGATTGACGCACTTGGTGCTGTCTGATAACCCTGTGTCCAAGAAGGAGGTGAGTTGAGAATGCGACAATGGCGGTGACTCGTACTGATGCGCGGTGTAGAACTACCGATACTGGGTGCTCTGGAAATGCCCTTCCGTGCGATTCCTCGACTTCATCAAGGTGAAGGAGTCTGAGAGAGAGCATGCTCGTGAACTATTTGGAACTGAGGAAGAGCCTACTGCCCTGGCTGCCAAGGTTCGTACTACTTCTTTCGACGACAAGCTGGTCACGCCGAAACTAACAGCATACGCAGATCCAAGGTATCAAGACCACCAACTTCAATACCTCCGCCGACGGCTCGGAAGCGCCCTCGAAGCTTTCGCGAATAAAGCTCACAGATGCCGAGAAGAAGCGATTGCAGGAGCGTATCAAGAAGGCTACCAGCCTGCAGGAGATTATTGCGTTGGAGAAGGAGCTCAACGAGGGACGTCTGCCTTCTGGCATTCACGGAGATGCTATGAAGGAATAATACTTCGCATGTATGAAGCAAGACAGCCGTGCAAAGGATTTGGATGGGGTTTACAGAAAATATCATGATTATTCGTATTTTGGGAAAATATCCCCTTGCAATGACTACTCCTAGTTGATGTGCTATTCTTCTTGTCTGCTTCTTTCTGCACCGGTGATTAGGTCGATATAGCCTTCCGATCGCTGTCTCAGCTCTGCTTTGACCCGATCCTCATCGTCGAGTACAGTTGGTAACTAGCCTGTCATGGCCACGTCTCCGTCCCTGTTTTGTCTCGACTCCATCTCCAGCTGTGAGTTGGGATCATCTTCTGGATCATTGAGATGTGCAGAGGCGCCCATGGAATTGCCGTTGACATGAGGCTTCTTAGCGCCGTTTGCCATTGGGAAATTGATAGTCTGGTTGTTATTGTTGTCACCTTGGAGACGTGCGCGTGTAGCTGCAGCGGAAGCCTTGATGTTCTTGTAAGGCACTGTCTTTGGTACAGTGTCCTCGAGAAACTCGAGGTTGTCATGATGCGCGACGGCAGATGCTGACAAAGTTAATGTGTGCCATGATGAAAAGCTGAGGTTAGACTTACCGACGTCCTTGTACTGGATGTTTCGACGGGGCTTGCGGTCTAGTTTGGCTTGGGTATGTGATTCCTCTGCCAGGTGCTGGACAAACATCTCCTATGTAGTGTTAGTACAGAGCCAAAAGGTAAGGGGAAGAAAACATACAGCAGCGAGAGTTATCACGAAGGCTGCATTGTTAGAGCAGAGACCGATCTCGGGGTCTTGTGCGATGATCTTCTTGACTCTTGAGACTGAATCTATGTTAGAAAATGACTATTTGAATTGGGTGAGTGAACTTACGAGGAAGTTGGTTTTGTCCTGTAGGCTCCTTACGAGGAGGGATTGCTGTAGTGTTGTAAGGCATGGTGGGTGGTAGAGATGGAATTATTCGTGTGTATAAAGTATGAGTCTGCAAATGTTAGACTTGGATGCGTTGAGGTTGATGACTTTGATAATGGTCTATAGTGGATGCTAGAATTGGAGGTCACAGGGGAAACCGAGGTGCAGACCGGTATGGAGATAAAGGATGGAAAGGACGGGGACGAAGTTCAAGCAGCAAAGCACAAATGATTCGACGCCAGATATTCGACAAGCTCCATATTGATATGGCATCGAGCAATAAGAAAACATATACTTTGTCTTACAATGAAAACTTACCTTGATTGAGTTATGCAGTTCAACAATTAGAGTTGCTATCAGGGGTTAAGCTGCGCTGGAGGCTCAAAAGGTTTCACAACGGTAAGAAGGTATAAAACCAATTACGTAGAATAGAAAGAAGCCTGTTTGCTCGATTTTAAGGCTTTTTGAGAATCGAAACTTGGTGTAAATGGAATCGTCGTTCAGATCAAGTCAAGACATACGCGAAGAAAGTCAGTTGAGACGCGATGCTGCAACCACTAAACGCGGTTTTGTGGCTAGAGCTTAAGCCACATATTGGTGTCAGCCTCCCTGCTGGTCATTACGACACTTTAGCATAGAACAACCTTTGCGAAAAGAGATCCTTTGGAACAGAAATAACGCCTTAATCCGCCTTAGGTACATTATCAACTCCTTGATCTCTCTGTTTCGACTTGCGCGACCCTAAAACCGCCGACCGATCGACAATGGTCGCCTTGTCCGAGCCATGAACGTGCGACAATCATCTTTCAGCTTGGCCCCTCCAGGACCTGAAAGGCGTCCCTCAGTAGTATCGCGTCTATCATCCGTCTTCTCCAATGCGGATCAGGAAGCGGGGACCGCTACATCTACTACAGGGGCGGGCCTCATAGAGGAGGAGATTGCCGAGATTAAGAGATATGAAGTAAGTTCCCATGCGCCAGACGTGCTATCTCGACGCTAACCCAGGGTCTAGGACTTTACAACAATAGGTATGCGCCTCGACCGATCACGAATGACAACTCTCGATACTGATATCTGTGCTAGATTGGGTTCAAGATGCCGCGCGCGAGCAAGCGAAGCGTAAGGTGCGGAGGAAGCAAGCGGCTGGCCGATATGATATGGGACAACCCAAATGGCGATATCAGTTATGGAAAAGTTATGATGCGGCGCAAGCCTGGATCGTGGTGACCATCATTGGTGTTGCGATTGGGTTGAACGCTGCGCTTTTGAACATTATTACAGAATGGCTATCCGATGTCAAGATGGGCTACTGTGAGACAGGGTTCTATCTGAACGAGAACTTTTGCTGTTGGGGAGAAGAGAATGGTATGCTGATGTTCTCGATGTGGTCTTGGCCGAGTTATACTGACAGGAGACAGGTTGCGATCAATGGCATAGATGGACTGGATTTGAGCCTTTCAATTATTTCGTATACCTTGTCTTTGCGGTAAGTCAACTTGCATTTTAAAATGCGCCAATTATTAACTCACTGGAAAGACTTTGTTTGCTTGTGTCGCTGGCACCTTGGTCAAGTCATTCGCACCATATGCCGCAGGTTCAGGTATTTCCGAGATCAAGTGCATTATTGCCGGATTCGTTATGAAAGGTTTCCTTGGCTGGTGGACTCTGATCATCAAATCTATTTGTCTACCCTTGGCCATCGCATCTGGTCTGTCGGTTGGCAAAGAAGGCCCCAGTGTACACTACGCTGTGTGCACAGGAAATGTCATCTCCCGACTCTTCGACAAGTATAAGCGCAATGCTTCTAAAACGAGGGAGTTTCTGAGTGCTTCAGCCGCTGCTGGTGTTGCCGTCGCTTTCGGTAGTCCTATCGGTGGTGTGCTCTTCTCTCTTGAGGAGATGTCCAACCAGTTTCCCCTGAAGACTCTATGGCGCAGCTACTTCTGTGCTTTGGTCGCAACAGCTGTCCTTGCTGCTATGAATCCCTTCCGAACTGGCCAACTGGTCATGTTCCAGGTCGAGTATAAGAACGACTGGCACTTCTTTGAGCTGCTGTTCTATGTCCTGCTTGGTATTTTCGGAGGACTTTATGGTGCCTTTGTGATCAAGTGGAATTTGAGGGTTCAGTCCTTCCGAAAGAAGTACTTGAAGGATTATGCTGTCCTCGAAGCGACCTTGTTGGCAGCTGGTACTGCCATTATTGCTTACCCCAACGCTTTCCTGAGAATTGACATGACAGAGAGTATGGAGATTCTCTTCTCGGAGTGTAGCACTGGGGACCATTACCATGGCCTCTGCGAGCCAAACAAACGATGGTGGAACATCATATCACTGTTCATAGCTACCTTCCTGCGATTATTCCTCGTCATCCTGTCTTATGGATGTAAGGTCCCTGCTGGTATCTTTGTTCCTTCTATGGCCATCGGGGCGTCGTTTGGAAGAATGGTGGGAATCATTGTCCAGGCTATTCACGAAGCCAACCCTACCAGCGTCTTCTTCTCTGCATGCAAGCCAGACGAGCCCTGTATTACACCTGGCACGTATGCTCTACTCGGAGCTGCCGCTGCCCTGAGTGGTATCATGCACATCACTATTTCCGTGGTGGTCATCATGTTTGAGCTTACCGGGGCTCTCAACTACATCCTTCCCACCATGATCGTTGTTGGAGTTACTAAGGCTATCAGCGAGCTTTTCGGTAGGGGAGGTATTGCCGATAGGATGATCTGGTTTAGCGGGATGCCGTTCCTCGACAGCAAAGAGGAACATAACTTTGGCGTGCCTGTTTCGGCAGTCATGAGGACCTCGGTTGTATCAATGCCTGTTCATGGACTCACTCTGGGCGAAGTTCAGCAGCTTCTCGCTGATGACCGTTACCAAGGCTTCCCCGTTGTGGAAGACAAGCATACCAAGGTTCTCATCGGCTATATCGGCAGCACTGAGTTGCGATATGCTATTGACAAGATGAGTCGAACAACGCCTTTATCCGAGACATTGAAGTGCACATTCGCACCTCCATCGTCAAATCTGTCAACCACTTCCCTCCATGGCGACTCATCACATGCCCAAACTCTCGACTTCAGTCGATATGTTGACGCAACACCAGTCACAGCTCACCCAAGACTGCCTCTCGAAACTGTCATGGAGTTGTTCCAAAAGATCGGCCCTCGTGTTATCCTCATCGAGTACCATGGCAAGCTTACTGGCCTTGTCACAGTCAAAGATTGTCTGAGATACCAATTCAAGGTCGAAGCAGCCGAGAACCCCAAGGACAACCATCGTATCGAAGAGGGGCAGGAACAATTATGGAACCTACTCCTTAGAGCCGGTAACTGGTTCTCTTGCAGGGTTTCAAGATACTCTGGAGGTCGCATACGTTTGAGTAGCAATTCTGGCGATGAGCGACCAATGGGTAGAGGCCAGATACTTGACGGCGATGAGGAAGTACTTGATGAGGGTGTAGAGCTGGAGAGCCGGCGGTGATTGTAAGAGTATGCTTGTCAGAGCTGTGATGTTTAAACTATAGAGATCCACATGGTACGCAGGCGTTTTGGAATCAAATCTATTTCTTTTATATAGCCAAACATTTAACTACATCCAACAGGCTATCTACTCTGATATATGCCATGTCTATTTATATCTGACGTGCCACCTAAACACACCTATCGTGACCTCTCATCTGATACTCTTCCCAAATCAATGATATCCTCATCCTCATCCCTTCTCAGCTCTTCTTCATCTTCAATTGGTACGGGCATATAGCTCGGCCCCTCAGTCGCTGCAGCAGCACCAGCATCCTTGCTCTCATCCTTTCGACCCACAATGACATTGCCTGCAACAAGAAGCGCGGCACCAGCCCACCACAGCGGTGGTAGAACCTCTGAGAAGATCAAAGCACCCAGTACAGCAGTGACCATAAAGTTGGTTGAAGTGTTGATGATGGACACTTGCGTCGTGGAAGTTCCACGTGCCAGAGCCTTGGTGAAAAGTGCCCACATCTAGGCCAGTGTTAGTAGAGTAGCTCTGTGCAGCAAGGGAGTAACTTACCACGCCGTTGAATGTGAGATTGAGGACAAAGAAAAGCTATAGAAATTAATGCCAGTTCAATGGAGAGTCAAAGGATAACTTACACCTCGGACGGCGTATTCAACAATATGTTCATGAGAGGATAGGCCGATGAGACTAGCGATGCCATTGGATAGGTTGGTAGTAAGTTGTGTAGTTGTCCTAAGTAATATTCAGCAAGAGTTTTCGACTACCTATGAACATGGCGTATCATGCTAGGTCATCTAGACTACGAGCCTAGAATCGAACTCATTTCTAGCACCAATATCAATAATACTCACAATTTAGCAAAGACTCCATTGAAAGCTGCACAAGCACCGCTAGCAACCGCAAAGAACATCCATTGCGATCGCATACTCATATTACTAGGCGACGGCATTGTAGAAGCTGATTCGCTCTTCAGAGATGAAGGAGGAGAAGGTTCAGGTTCTGAAGAAGCTGCTGTTTGACGTTTACGAACCATGGCTGTCGGAGAGTTCGGAAGCTTTAGCTTGTTGATGAGATCGAAATGGCCCCTGATGATGATGATTGATGGACTTGGCAAGCTTGTTAGAGGCTGAGAAGTGGTCTTTTAGTGGGGGACAGGCTAAACAGGCCCCGGTTGAGAGGCGCTTCAAGGAACCAGCCTTATCACTCAAATCTGGGGAAACCAATATAGATGCGCCATGTTACTGCGCTCAATTGCAAAACAAATAATTCAAATTCATCATATCATTCTCAATATTTTGATACTCATGCGTCCAATGAGCCCTTCATCGCGTGCGCTGAGCTCAGCGTCTAAAGCCCACCACAACTAATATTCTGTATCTTTTAAAGAATAGCAATACCCCAGACGCCACCCAATGCTAATAATTCAATCTTTCGGTAGTTGCCCAATCTATGACCGTTGTATAACCACATCGTCGTAGTCGATCTATCTTGTCGATATGCCAATTCCATTATTGTCCCTCGCCTGGCTTCTTGGCATTGCAGCTGACAATCTTGACCTTGTTCGCCGTGATGGACTGGCTTCCGCTGTCCATCTTGAAGGTCACGTTCTTGATCAAGAAGGTCCAGACTTCGTCACAGAATCTATATGTGTCCAAGCTTCCCTGCACAAGTAATGGTGTTTAGCATTGCCTTGGACAAAGGCGCCGAGCATCGGAGCTGTCCTCTTACCTTGAATTGGAGACGAGCCTTGACGTTCTTCTGGAGCGCTTCGGTGATGGCTTGGTCGAAGTTACCGAGAATCTTCATGGCAAGTTGGGGGTTAATGCGCTCTTCACTGATGAGATCGTCAAGAGTGTCTGTCAGAGCGAGGCCGATGCTAAATGGACCATGTTAGTTAAGCTGTCGCAAAGCAGCGTATGGCGGATTCGCAGTACCTGCTACGGCGGTAAAGCTCATAGAAAGACTGCGCCCCGGTAGCCATGATTTCGATTCGGTTTTTCGTGCGTGAAAAGAGGTCGGGTTATCAGATTGTTATTTCGGCTTCGGGTGGTTGATTGTTTGTTAAAGGCAAGGTTCATGAGACTCAGCTGCCTGTAGGAGGAGATGCGCTAGAGTACACTGACTAAGCGTCTCACTAGCCACAGTGGCAGCCTCGCATCATGTGACGTCGGTCCCGGTTATTCCAGTTGCCTGCTTGCTTGCTGGACACGCATCGCCTCTAGCTTCAAGGTACTATACCTCTAAACAGGAGCTCCTAGAAAGCTCAGAATAAGCCACTTTCATCCGTCGCCTACCATCGCCAACAATTCAACCCCCGGATCGTCGATATAACAATACGAATACCGTCGCAATGAGTCTATACTATGGAGTGGGCGGCATTGGGTCGTTCTTGACCATCGTTGGAGCCTGTACGCGAAACCCATCCTTGAGAGGCGTTGAATAGTTGGAGACTTGATGTACTTTTGCTGACCATGACGCCGTCGTGTAGATATGCTCTTCACCGGCAGCGGTGAGTCCTTCGATGTCGGCGCGTTCCTCGAATCCGTTTCGCCTTATACCTGGGCCTCTATGGGCATTGCGATGTGCATCGGTCTCTCTGTTGTTGGTGCAGCATGGTGCGTATATCCTCATCCATGTCATGCACGCCTCTAACGTCAACGTCCAGGGGCATCTTCATTACCGGCTCGTCGATTCTCGGTGGTGGTGTTAAGGCTCCCCGCATCCGAACCAAGAACCTGATCTCCATTATCTTCTGTGAGGTCGTCGCCATCTACGGCGTCATCATGGCTATCGTCTTCTCCCAAAAGGTCGAAAACGTTGGCGGCGCCGAGCTCTACTCCGCCAGCTCTTACTACACTGGATATGCCCTCTTCTGGTCTGGTATCACCGTCGGCATGTGCAACCTTGTCTGCGGTGTTGCCGTTGGTATCAACGGAAGTGGTGCTGCTCTCGCTGATGCTGCCGATCCTTCTCTGTACGTCATATATTCTTTGTCGCCGCCTATGGCCATCCTCTCTAACACCTCTACAGCTTCGTCAAGATCCTGGTCATCGAGATTTTCAGCTCAGTACTTGGCTTGTTCGGTCTTATCATCGGCCTCCTGGTTTCCAGCAAGGCCCCTGCCTTTGGCGAGACGAAATAAACTCACCACCTACTTTAGACTACCATCCATCCATCAAGTCCGGCAGCCTCGCTGTCGGCATCATCAACTTTTGTGTGTTCCAAAAGAGACGGAGCGCGTGCATGCATTGCGCCAATAATACTTGGTCAGGCGTTTGGAAGATTGGCTCGGGAGGACGTGTTTTGGCTGTACCAGTACAAGTACCAGTATCGTTTGAAAGGAGGTGGTGTACATCACGACGCGGGATTTGAATTATATGTTACGCAAGATTAAGAAGTTATCCAGCCCTCGGCATTGTATGTTGATTCATTACAAGTTATCATGACGCTGAACATCCATTTCCGTTTTGCGACATTTGTCGGTTTTGCCTTTTAAGCTGCTTGGACAGCGTTCAATAGTAGAACCTCGACCTTTGAACCCTTCTCCAGCTTACCCTTCCCACTAGGCAGTATCACCAAGGCGTTGGCGGATCTCATGCTACCGACTTTTGAACTGCGTTGGCCGCCAGTGCTGGTCGCCGAGAGGAGTCCGTCTTTGCCAACCGTGACCACAGCACGATGATACTCGGGACGAGGATCCAGAGGGAAATCGTGTGAGATGACGGCTGGAACCCTTGGGAGGCCTACAGTAGAGGCGCCAGACAACTTGTGCAGTGATGGAAGCACAAACAGATGGAAGGTGACCAGAGCAGACGCCGGATTACCAGGCAATGAGAAAATAGCTTTCGTAACCCGCTGACCAGAGTTGTCTTTGACCGGAACCGTAGCAAAGGTAGTTGGCTTTCCGGGCTTCATAGCAACTCGACCGAAGTGGATTGTGCCACCCAAAGAGCGCTCGATCGTTGGCTTGAGCAGATCCAACTCACCCATAGAAACACCACCAGTAGTAATGAGCAAGTCCGCGCGACGAAGCCCATCACGAAGAGTCCCCTCCAACGTACCAGGCTTGTCGCTAGCAATACCAAGATCTACAACCTCATAACCCCATTCCCTGGCGGCGGACATTAGAGTGATACGGTTTGTGTCGCGGACCTCGCCCAACTTCAGATCCCCTGGGCGGTTGTACTCAACAATCTCGTCGCCGGTCGAAAGGACGGCTACCACCGGACGACGGT
The DNA here is from genome assembly GCA_030777805.1 of Fusarium sp. MBC 364. Lineage (NCBI taxonomy): Eukaryota > Fungi > Ascomycota > Sordariomycetes > Hypocreales > Nectriaceae > Fusarium > Fusarium sp. MBC 364. Next base: position 143,640 of record JAPFSC010000163.1, read on the forward strand.
AGATCTTTGCCTCTGAAACTCCTACAGATGCGAGCAGACCGATCTCACCACCGACACCGCTGATGGTCTCGCCCTTGTTGAGGATCACAGTGCCTTCATTGACATCACTACCGACTTCGCGGATGTTTTCGCCCTCCTTGACGCCTTCGATTTGAATTTCCACTTCCTTTTCCTCCTTTCCGTCATCAGACATTGTCTTGAGGACGGTATCCTCTACCATGACAACAGTAGTAGCACCAGGAGGCAAGGGAGCGCCAGTAGTAATTCTAGCCAGTTCTCCTTCCTTCAAAGCGCCAATTTCCCCAGGCGCTGCGTGAGAGATAGCTGTAACAGGGAAGACTCCCTTTAGGTTGCCGTCTTTCGGGGCTACGACAGCGTAGCCATCGACGATACTGGCGCGGAAAGCGGGCACATTCTCTCTGGCCTTTACGTCCTCGGCCAAAACTGAGTTCACAATTGTCTGATTGACTGGTACAGTGACGACTTCCGGTCCAGGGGTATGCTGTTCGATCAGTGCCAGTGCTTCGTCAACTGGAAGCATCGGGTATGGTGACTCTCTGTAGCGACGAGATGGTCCCAGTTCAGGATCGTTCGACAAAGTAGTTCCAGGTTTTGTATGTCTAACAAGGTTTCCATGATTATGACCGTGGCCGTGACCATGGCTATGCCCGTGATGGTGGCCACATCCATGGCCAGAAGCTGAAGGCTGTTTGTTCTCACTTGAGATACCCGCTTCTGCCTCCAGCTTCTTGACTCCTCCTGAATGAAGAGCTCTCGAGTTACCACCTGCGGCTTGGATACAGGCATGAGGTAGGGTTTTTATGATTGCCTGGAGGTTTTCCTTGGCGCCCTTGGGTGAGCCAGGCAAGGTAACGATGATGGTTGAGTTACGAACTCCAGCTGCTGGGCGTGACATCATTGCAACTATTTATAATGTTAGTCTCAGATGAGAGAAGCATGACTATTACGACTTACAAGGTGTGACAGTTAGAGAAGCAGCTAGCATACCATGTACGAGACCTGGAGCTTGTTTATGCAACAAAGGAGTTACAGCCTGAGCCAATTCTTAATATCCCTGATCCCTATATACTTCAATGATAACTCACCTCGGGAGTAGAATCGCCTGTCGCAAAGCCAGTTCCACCAGTTGTAACAACGAGGTTGACACTATCTGGTCCATCAGTCCAGACGGTTATCTGGCGTTGAATAGCGAGGACATCGTCCGAGACGATCTTTGTATCATGGACTTCCCATTTTCCTTCTCCTTCATCCTTCAACACTTGTGTAAGTATTGGACCTGATGCATCAGCAGATGCATCTTTGGCTGCTGTCGTTGAGACAATAAGAAGAGCTGCCTTTAGAGGACCGGAAGCCATGGTCAAAATAGGGATTGATAACAGTTATTATAAGCAGCTATAATTCCAAGCCAAATTGACCGTATATGTGAGTTTAAAGAGAAGGTATGAGTTGATTTGGTGAGCATATAAGTGAGTTCATCGATTGATAGCGGCGGGGAACTGAGGGAGCTCAGTTGCTGCGGCCCCACCAACCCGGTCATGGTGGAACTCAGTCACCCCCGAAGTCGTCAACTTTACGGAGATGCAACCCAAATTCTTCATCCAGTCACAAGCTCTTATTTACTTTACTTCATAACTTCAACCATTTCCAGGAACACCACATATTTACTCTACAATTCATTCACAATGGTGCGCATCAAAGAGAGATATCTTCTCGTCAACATCGTTTATCCAGCCGACCCTGCAAAGGCTGCAAATTCAAATTTGCCAGACGCAGTCCTTCACCACCAACCAACAGTCGGAAAGCTGACTGCAGGCATTCTTATTAAAGCAATAAAAGCGGAAGTCGCGTCACTCTATGGCGACTATGGGGCTGGAGCATTGCAGTCCTGTTCTGGTGAGTGATGCCCAGTAAATCTCTACCGCGTCGCATTACTGACATGGCTATAGTGAAATACCTATCGTTGGCAACCTCGACTTTCATTCTCAGATGTTCAAGAGCTCACTATCAGATGCTCTGGTCCACATTAACCTTCATGGACCACGTTCCTGTGAACAACGGCAGACCGTGCATCTTCCGTGTCGTGCGCGTCAGTGGAACGATGCGCAAGACTGAAGAGGAAGCCATTCGCCAGGCCAAGAGACTCATTCTCGCTGCTAAAGAAGAGACCGAACCCACACCTGCTTTCAGTTCCTTGCGCCACCAGGAAGAAATGTTTCTCGACGTCAATGACGCGTCAAGCGATGAGGAGATGGACGATGCAGATGGCTGAACGGGTATCATTATTTTCTAACTACCTTGATCCCACTATCTTTGGGTACCGACATGTCGCCAAAATCAGGATCCATGCCACCTGTTGGAGCGGATGGTTGTGATTGCTCCATCTCCATGGCTTGTTCTTCCTGGATGCGAGCCTGCTCTTCTTCGGCCTCGCGCTCCATCTTATCATATTCCACCTTTTGGTCGATCCAGCGCTCTTGGATATCCTGCACCTCCAGCATGGACGACTCATTCCTCATGGCAACTGCCCACACAGTATCGTTGGCTCCTTCAGCACCACCAAAGATGTATCCACCAGCACGGTCGATAACACGGAGGATGTGCATCATGCTCTTCTTGTTTTCGACGGCCAAAACCTCATAGCGCACCAGACCATAGCTCTCGATCAGGTTCGCGATTGCCTCGTTGAGCTTGCCGAACTTCTCACTTCTTAAAGCGGGTGATTCGGTCTCGAGATGGGGCGTCAGATATGTAAGGTCGTCCACGTCTGTGTAGTAATCGAGGTTGAAGGGGAGTTCGTCATAATCGGCGACTTTATCGATCTTCGAGAGGATGTTGATGTGTGGCATATCCATCTGAATCATGGCACGGAGGGAGAGGAGGACGTTCGATACGTATAGTGACGGTTGTGTGAGGCAGAAGGAGTCGGAGAGGTGGACGCAAACGAACTGTACACTGTCAATTGTTGCCTTCTCAAACAGCAAAGATCACCAACCCTGAATCCAATCTTTTGGAGCTTATAGAATATGTTTCGCAAGGAGTTGTGGTGTGTATATAGTTCGACTTGGCCTGGACAATCGAAAAGAATGTAATCTTCGTTGAACTCTTTCAGTCCTTCCTCCAACCACTCGAAATTGTGCTCCAGCTCTTCAAGGGCATACAGGATGCCACCATTGGGTCCTAATTTATCATCTTTCATAATCTCCTCGAGCTTGACCAGGTTGCGAATGTCGAGAGCTGCAGGGTAGTTTGTATGGTCGTTCGCAGGATCGAGGTTAACGACTGAACAGGCTCGCCCAATAGCGCCCAAAAACTGGTGCACTAGTCGGTCAGTTGAAATATCATCAAGAATAACTTGGTAACTTACTGCCATCGCAGTATGTACTCTTTCCGCAGCCTGGGCTGCCGAGGACTAGTTGCGCAAAAGGCATTTTGAAAGTTGTCGCGGAACGTTAAGTTCAAAAGCGCATAATCAAGCGGTCAACAAAGCCGAGAATAGCTACAGCTTGGCCTGAGAAAAACAAACTTTTACCGTCTGTTATCTTCAACCAAGATCGCAACAGGTCGTATGTACTGGGACAAAGAGAACGTGAAACAGATGCGATATGATTACCAAAGCCCGACTCGAGAACAATGAAAAGTGACGGCACCAACGTATGCCCCTCCACTACCCACCTGGGCTCCTGCCCGCCCGGAACAAATTCAGCGCCTCAGTCACTGAACCTCAGTGGAGTGGGGTCTTGGCCGGCCAATCCTCGGCTTCCAAGCTCCCCTGTAGCTCCGCACTCGATCACAAGCTAAAAGCTTTCGCGTGCAGGAAATGCAGTCACGCTTTCTTTTTTTCTTAAAACCTCGTCACCTCCAATTTTCTCCCTCCCTCCAAACTCCCTCCGCTTCCACGCGGTTCTTTTCTTACAGGATGCTACGTTATGATGCGCAGCATTCTCATCATCAGCCATGGCATCTGATCCGTCAAGTGCCGCTCAAATGGCGGGCGACGTCGCTGAGACTGTCGCCCACGCCCTCAGCTTCAGCAGCTCTCCTCCCTCAGCGATGAGCACTATGCCCTCCATCACTGCCCATGAGCCTAACACCTGGTTCGGCCTCTTCGGGTGGTTGATTTTATCTCTTTTCCACGTCACCTCGACTATCCTTTATTGGGTGATTCGGATTGCGACTATCAATGTCCCTTCCTTTCTGTTCCACTTGTTTTCGACAAGCTGGACCGTCACCATGAATGCTACCACACTGTATGTCAACCGATATACTCTGATGGCTTTCACTTCTAACAGTCGTGTAGCATGTTTATCATGGCAGCTGTCGTGTCGGCTGTCAGTTGGGTCGTGAGATATCGCATCCTCAACATGTACTCTCGTCTGCCGCCGGAGCCTCAGCGCAAAGAGCCGGAGATCGATCTCTTCCCAGATACTCATGAGGGTGACACCAAGTCTGGCTTGGCAAACTACTTGGACGAGTTCTTGAGTGCTATCAAGATCTTCGGTTACCTTGAGCGACCTGTCTTTCACGAGTTGACCAGGAGCATGCAAACGCGAAAGCTCATTGCTGGAGAGACCATCAACCTCGAAGAAGAGAAGGGTTTCTGTATCGTTGTTGATGGCTTGGTTGAGATCTTTGTCAAGTCGAACCGAGGTCCACGCGCCGCTGCTGCATCTCGAGGCCGCCTTGACTTGGACTCATCCGATGAGGACGATGTAGCACCAGGTCAACAGACCTATCAACTTTTGACAGAAGTTCGCAATGGAGCACCCATGTCGTCGCTCTTCTCCATCATGTCTCTGTTCACAGAAGATGTTAGGTTGCGGGCGAACGAGGATGATGACGATGAGCCTCTGCATCCTGCTAAGAGCAGTGGCCTTCGCCATCCGACATTTGAGAAGCCAAATCTCTCGCGTGTCCCTTTGGATGTCAACATTTCTATGCCTGGCACTCCCCATGCTCAGGAAGACTCTGACGTAGATGAGAAGAAGCCAGAAGGCCTTGGTGTTTCTGGTCTTGACACTGATCAGGCTGGCATTCCACCTATCTCACTGGATGGCTCCACCCCTCCTCCTCGTCCCACTCGGCCACCTATGCCAAGCAGGGCGACATCTGGCTCGGCTCACCCAGATATCATTGCTCGCGCCACTGTTGACACCACGATTGCGATCATTCCCGCAAGTGCGTTCAGAAGGCTTATCAAGATTTACCCCAAGGCTACTGCGCATATTGTGCATGTCATCCTCTCCAGATTCCAGCGAGTCACTCTTGCCCAGGCTTTTAACTACCTTGGCTTGACCAGCGAGGTCCTGCAAACGGAGAAGAGCATGATCAAGTATACCGTGTGTCAGCTACCTAACATCTTGCGAGGCGATGCCCTGGAACGCCTCAAGGAGAAGTTCAAGCGGGAACGTGAGCGTACCGAAGAGGAAGATGACACCAAGGGTATTGCGTTGCACAACTCGGCATCTACCAATCGAAGAAGGTCTAGCACTGGGCTACGGAAGGAGGCTATGCTGCAGTCGATGACAAAGCTTAGAGGGACTTCAGCCGTCACTGGTACCATAGCACCACCTCGCGAGCGAGCTTCGCCTCACACGCCCAGTCCTGGAGACTTGCTGTCCAATACCCAGTTGGGTGGTCGTGGGTCTTCGCGCATATCCCCATCCGATCAACGAGCTGTTTCAGGCGCATCGATGAGACGTCAAGGCGCCAACCCTAAGGATGATCGGTTCTTCAATGATCCGTTTGACTCGAGGAGGCTAGGCCGCATGACACTGGACCCCCGGGAAACTGTCGATGAAGATAACCTCTTCCGTGCCTCGATTCTGGAATGCATGTTCAAGTCACTTGGTCTGGACACCAATGGAAGCGTGTCTCGCGAGCCAGAGTCTATGGAAGGTTCTCCTAGACTGGTATCAATCGACCATCGTCGGTCGAGACTTTACAACCAAAACAATGCCTTCGGGTTCATGGCTCCCTTGGATGGTTCAGTTGATGGCGAGACGGAATCGGTGACATCCAACGGGACGGCCTTGCATACTCCTGTTAGTGCACAAGCTCTTGCCAGCGACATGAAGGATGAGGTTGAAATTGTCTTCTTCCCTAAGGGTTCTGTTCTAGTAGAGCAGGGAGAGCGAAACCCCGGTCTGTACTATGTCGTTGATGGATTCTTGGATATTGGCACGAGCAGTGAGGGCGACGCTCACAACATTCTGAAATCCAATGGATTTGGTACCTCTCAACCAGATCCAGCATCTCCCAACCCATCCGACATGGGATCGTTCCCGAACTTGGCAAGAACCGAAGCTGCACGAGACCAGGCTGAGACCGAGACTCAACAGTCAACGTCAAAGAAGCCTCGTCGTAGTATCGCTTTGGTCAAGCCTGGTGGGCTCGCTGGTTACATTGGAAGCGTCTCTTCGTACAGGTCTTTCATTGATGTTGTGGCGAAGACGGATGTTTACGTGGGCTTCTTGCCTCGAGTGTCACTCGAACGCATCGTTGATCGTTACCCAATTGTTCTCCTTACTATGGCCAAGCGATTGACAAACATCCTACCTCGTCTGATTCTGCACATCGACTTTGCCCTGGAATGGGTTCAAGTCAATGCTGGTCAGGTTCTCTTCCATGAAGCTGATGAGAGCGAAGCAATCTACATCGTCCTCAATGGACGCTTGCGTCTGGTTCAAGAACGCAAGGGCGGCAGTGGTGGCGTTACCGCTCTGGCTGAGTATGGTCAAGGTGATAGTGTCGGCGAACTCGAGGTGCTTACGGAGACCGTTCGCCCCGGCACTCTTCACGCTATTCGAGATACTGAGTTGGTGAAATTCCCTCGAACGCTGTTCAACAGCTTAGCTCAGGAGCACCCAAACATCACAATCAAGATCTCGAAGATCATTGCATCACGAATGAGGGCCATTGTTGATGAAACATCCAAGTTCTCGTCCAAGGATGCCAGCACCAACCCGAAGACATTGATGCGAAAGTCAAACATGAATCTTCGCACAGTAGCTATTCTTCCTGTTACTGCGGGTGTCCCCGTTGTCGAGTTTGGAAACCATCTCATGAACGCCCTTGCGCAAGTTGGCCCAGCCAACGGTGCCACTTCTCTCAACCAGGCCGCTATTCTCAACCATCTTGGCAAGCATGCCTTCAACAAGATGGGAAAGCTTAGACTTTCTCAATATCTTGCTGATTTGGAAGAGAAATACGGCTTGGTTGTTTATGTTGCAGGTAAGCAATAATTACTTTTTCTTTTTTCAGCAACTCCTTGTATGATGATAAAATCACACATAGACTCCAGAGGCAAAGCCGATGTTGGTTCTATAACTCTAATTTTTTCCTGACTTTACCACGCTACAACTTATTCTTGAACTCTTATTCGAGGGCTGCAAGCTAACATGTTGTTTAATAGATACCAACGTCAACTCCCCATGGACGCAGACTTGTATCACGCAAGCAGACAGTATTCTCCTAGTGGGTCTTGCAGAAGGATCGCCAGCCATCGGTGAGTACGAGCGTTTCATGCTCGGCATGAAGTCGACAGCTAGAAAGGTGCTTGTTCTGTTGCATGCTGAACGTTACTCGCGACCTGGACTTACCCGTGCTTGGCTCCAAAATCGTATGTGGATCAACGGCGGTCACTGCCATATCCAAATGGCTTTCAGGACCAATGAGATGCCAGTGCATGCTCCGAAGAAACTTGGCCAAGCTCTCAAAGAGCGTGTGCAGGTGTTGCAAGCCGAGATCCAGAAATACACCTCTCGCAAGGTGCACCATACTCCGTACTATTCTCCCGACTCGCCTTTCAAGGGTGATTTCCATCGCCTTGCACGACGACTCTGCGGTAAATCGATTGGACTTGTACTTGGCGGAGGTGGCGCACGAGGTATCACTCAAATTGGTATCATTCGGGCCATGGAAGAAGCCGGTATTCCTATTGATTTGGTTGGGGGAACTTCAATCGGTGCCTTTGTTGGAGCCCTTTACGCTCGCCATGCAGATGTTGTGCCCATGTTCGGATTCGCCAAAAAGTTTGCTGGTCGCATGGCCAGTCTTTGGCGCTTTGCTCTCGATTTGACGTATCCTTCCGCCTCGTACACTACAGGACACGAGTTCAACCGTGGTATTTTCAAAGCATTGGGTGACACGCAAATGGAAGACTTCTGGCTTGAGTATTACTGCAACACAACTAACATCAGTAAGAGTCGGGCGGAGTTTCATACCAGTGGTTATGCCTGGAGGTACATCCGAGCCTCCATGTCTCTTGCCGGGTTGCTTCCACCTCTGTGCGACGAAGGCAGTATGCTGCTTGATGGTGGCTACATTGACAATTTGACTGTGTCGCACATGAAGGGTCTCGGAGTTGACATAATCTTTGCTATCGACGTAGGTGCTTTGGACGATGATACGCCACAGACGTACGGTGACTCGCTGTCTGGAGCATGGGCTTTTGTCAACCGATGGAATCCATTCTCGTCTCACCCCAACCCTCCTACGCTTGCGGAGATCCAGGGACGACTGGCCTATGTGTCGAGTGTTGATGCTCTTGAGCGTGCCAAGACTATGGCAGGATGCATTTATATGCGACCGCCGATTGACGATTACGGAACTCTCGACTTCCACAAGTTTGATGAACTGTACCAGCTGGGATACAAGTATGGACAAGAGTTTTTCAATAAGATGAAAGAGCAAGGAGTCTTGCCTTTGGTAGAAGAGACGGAGGCCAAGAAGGCGTTGAGACGCACAATGGCACCGCGACGAGCGAGTATCTGATTTTATTGCTATACATTATACATAAACTTGACGCAGCGTTCAGTTTCAGTAGCTGTCGCTGCACTCTCGAATACAATGTCGATTTAGACAATCATCAATGCTCACCGTTTGAGTCAAGTGACCTGATAAGCCTTGGTACTGCAGTATTACGTGAAGGCGCATTGGAATGGTATATTGCTTTGTAGGTGAGGAGAGATGACGATATGAGTGACATCATCCGGGCCAGGTCCTTCAATTGGACCCTGGCACGTAACGACGCCAACCCCAAGGGGACGTCACCCCCAAGTTGGAATCCCTGCCGATGACAAGCTTTGAGATGAGGATCGATCAATGACATTCAATGCTTGGCTGCCCAAGTGGCGCCGGGAATGCAATCCGGCACCGGCAGCGGGGACAGAGTTCAACGGTTTTGATTCCAAGGCTTTACCTTAATTTTGGGCTCTTCTGTCAATCTGTCACTGTAAACTTTGTTCTCTTTTCTGCTATTCCCTAAGCTCGCTATGCGAAGGTAATACGAATATTCAAACAGTACAAGACACTGAGACACAATACGGCATATGTCCACTACCTGCTCCCAATAACACTTTACTATCTAACACAACTCATTTCTTGAGTCTACAAAACCCAAACCAACTCCTCTACACTACCCAAATCTACACAGCACAACTACCTTCACAATGGGACGACGAGATACCTACTCTGAACCCCCTCGAAGCCATCGACGATCCCGTCAAGAACGAGTCGAAGCTCGTAAAGAACACAAACAATTTCAGAGCCAGCGAGGCTTCGACTGGACACCAGGCATTGTCCTCGGCCTTTTGGGAGCCTTTACCTTCCTCAGCCACGACTTCGATAAGTACAAGAAGAAGCATGAGTGGCTAGATGGCGATTCCACCGATAGCAAGAGCAGAGATGGCAGGGACAGCAAGGACAGTAGGGATAGTGGAAGAGGACGCAGTCGGTATCGATCGAGCAGCCGTTATCCTGATTACTATGATGATGATGATTACTATCGACGGGATAGAGGGTACAGTCGATAAAGATTGTTATCAACGGGTCAGAGGATGAAGAGTACGAGGAAGCATGATGATGATGATGACGATAATGAAATACATGAATATGGTAAACGGGGGAATATTATGAAAATGGATAAAGGAAGCATATGAATGGTTGCATTTTAGATCAACAATACAGCATCAGCAATACGGGCACACACAGTTCTTGGCATATTGCTTGTTCTTGGATATCCAAGTCGTGTTTCTACCAATCTATCCCCATCACCTCTATGCCTTCTTAGCAATCTCGGCCTCCGCAGTCTCAACCAAAATGTCAAACATGCGCTGCACATGCTCCTCCTCCACCTTGGTCACACCCGTACACACACGGATAGCAAACTTGTCATTCACAACAGTAGCAGTAAGATAGTACTCCCCCGCCGCATTAATGGCTTCATACACCGCCTCAGTACGATCGTTTATCTCCTTTTCGTCCGCACCATTGACCCGCAAAGTGACGAGGCCGAACCGCGCGGGTGTGAAGATGGTGAAGATGTCATCGCGAGAGGCAAGTTTGGTTTGAAGACTCTCACCAAGCTCAACGCCGGAGCGGATATGCTTTTGAAGGCCGCTGATACCGAAGCTGCGCATGACGAACCAGAGCTTCAGAGAACGGAATCGTCGACCGAGAGGGATTTGCCAGTCGCGGTAGTCAGTTACCAGCTCGTCGTCGCTGAATTGGTTGCGGAGGTAAGGAGGCTTGATGCTGAGAGCTTGAATGAGCCAGGCTCGCTTACGGACCCAGACGGCGGAGCAGTCGAAGGTGGTGAGAAGCCACTTGTGAGGGTTGAAACTGAAAGAGTGGAAAGATGAAAAGGCCTTGGGTAGGTGGTGGTTCTCGTCGAGGACGAGAGCTGAGCCTGCGTAGGCGGCATCGACATGAACCCAGATATCCTGGGGTGTGTCAAAGGTTGGCTTAAGAGCCTGGACAATACCCTCGAAGTCATCAACGGCGCAGACATCGGTAGTTCCAAGTGTGGCAGTCAGGAAGAAGGGCTCGAGACCACGTTCTCGTAGGTTGGCGATTGTAAGAGCCAGAGTCTTGCCCTTGAGCGCAAAGCCATCGGCCTCGAAGACAGGAACAGTAGCAAACCGAATACCAAGAACCTGAGCGGCCTTCTTGGTACTCGAGTGCGTGCCTGAGCTTCCTAGAGCAACAAGCTTGCTGCGATGGTTCCAAAGAGCATCCTCCTTCTCCTCACTATCATCAGGAAGATGAGCCGTCACAGCAGCAAGATACTTCTCCCTTGCAGCACACATGTTGGTAAGAATAGCCTCACTGGCACTTCCATGAATAACACCACCGCCATGCGTCGAACCACCACTGAGATAACACTCAGGCAATCCCATCGCCTGCGCAAGCCAATCCATGACGATGGTCTCAAGCTCAGTGACAGCAGGACTGCAGATCCAATTGAAGTGAGCGCCGTTGAAACAGTTGGAGTACATCTCTGCCAAAGCAGCAGGGTAGCTGCTGGAACAGGGGAAGAAGGCCATGAAGCGAGGGCTTGACCAGTGGGTTATACCAGGGAAGATCTTGGACTGGATGTCATCGTGGATGGCGGACCATGGCTCAGGGTCCATTGGGGGTGCGGAGGGGAGGAGAGGTCGGAGATAGCCTGGTTTGACATTTGAGACGACGCGATGGTCTGCGACATTTTCGGTATAATCGGTTACTGTACAGCAGTTAGTGAGTGTTGGTGATAGTAGTTTTGGTGGTGAGTGTGTGAATGCGGGAGAGGGGTTGAGTTTTTTCAATTGGGAGTTCTTTTCATCATGACTTAAGAAATCATGATGAGTATGAGTTCAATCATGACTTACTCTCATCAATAGCAGCCTTGGCAGCCTCGCGGAATTCCTGAGCGTCCATTGCGATATGGTATGATGGAGTATAAATGAGTCGAAAGAGAGACTGAAACTGGGAGGGATATATATATGTAGGTCTTCACTGAATGAGAGTGATTGAGACTGTGAATGTTATTCTCCAGAAGCGAATGTCCCTCGTCTTTATATCACACCTCTATAGCAGAAAGAAAAAGAAAAAACAATTGATGAGTTTAAGGGATAGAATGAGAGTCTCGAAATCTGGAGTTTGGCCTCCCCCCCACTCACTACAACCGAGGGATGTTTTTCCTGTCCCATCCCTTCCTCTAGTGAGTTTAGTCTCTACTGATCCTACAACTACTGACTATATTGTTCGACCGTATTTCCGGGGGTTTCTTGGCCCGTGTTCAATATTGTTCCTGTGTATCAAATTGTTCTTGTTTGCTAAATTACTCCAACGGTTCTTGTGTTGGAAGAAGGCTGGTAGATTTTTACTGGGAGGCAAACATGGCTTCGGGGGCTAATCTTGGGTATTGTTCCATGCATGAGCGGCTTGGTTAGGATTGGATTTTGGTTTTTGACGGGTTGGGCTAATGCACGTTGCGACTCTGGATATCGGGGATACGTCCGGATACAAGCACTTACAGAAGACGAATCACCTTTTCAACATAAATAAATTTGAAGACTGCAAGTTCGTTGGGTATATTGATTTCATCTTCCCGGTATGCTCATCATGAGTTTTGGTTTAGTTAAATTGTTGCTGTCCAATACCGACACAGCGGTATCAAAGCTTCAACGCCACCAAATCAACGAACAATACCAAGCCTATGAGCCGGGGCCAACCTCAAAGTGAACATGTCAATCTCTATCCGTTATACAACGGCGTCTCTTTCAAGTTACAATGGATGTCTGCTGTACATGGCTTATCCAACTAAAGCCAAGTCCCAAGATCCAGGAACCGGGTCATGACAAACCCGCATAAGTTTCAGATCACGTTTCCCCGTTCTCTTTGTCTGTGAAGTATGAAACTATGTCGTGCTCTACTGTCTTGTTGACACCGCTTCTGAGGCTGATGTTGGGTTGATTACGCTGTTGAGAGAACAATGGGCTTCGTCTTAATCGCGCTTCAAGGATATAGCGAGGTGTTTGCCCTTTACATCCTTACATCTAAGCTGCTTTTGAATCTCAGTTATCAGGTTCAGTCGTCATATGATTCCTGACACTGCACTGGTATGCTGGCAGTCAACATCTAGTAGCCGTGCGTTTGATGTCTTTGTTCTGGGAACCATCGTCTCCGTTTTATTGCGGGCGCTGGATAATAACCTCTATTGAAACTGGGATCATATTGTCTCGTACCATTGAGCGAAGCATCACCAAAATGAACTAACTGCAGTCGACGATGGCTTCGTGTTATGCTGCCACCAGCAGTTGTATTGCGAGTGGACTCTCGTTGCAATGTATGATTGCGCTTCCATCTGCGGCCTGAATTGGAAGATTTATATACGATTGTTGACCACGGAACGGTGCCTTGATTGTTGCTTAGAATTCAGAGATACTGGCTATCGTGCCAGGTGGGTGTTTGAAGATCTGTCGTCCAAGGCTTAAGTTACCAAAATAAAGTAGCCTAACTGCCAGTCTAAGCTAGCATAATGCGACTAAATTATTTCGTCTCTTATGCCTTTAATGGCCAATTCTTCTGACACCCTGAGGCGTCCCTCTCTCACCATAGTCAGTACATTTTACTGTTGATGGAGTGATATCCGTCAAACATGTAAGAACCATGTCTTAATAATATGTCAGCATGGATATGTAGAGATGAAAAGACTTCAAGTTGGAAGATGAAGTACTCTCTAGCTCTAGATATGTGACATGTAATGTAACTGTCGAACCTGCTCTTCCGTATAAGTTGACAAGAATGGAAAGGTACGACTAGCAAAGATACATAGACCTATATGTGTATCTGTATTACTGCTGGCAAGCTATTCCAGTCACAGATAGCATCACTGAACTGAAAGCTCTCGCCTAACGACAAGTTACACTAGTCCATATGTTTACAAATATGCTATACTATTGTGACTTTCGTTAGTCAACTCCACTATCGAGACCTCCATGGAGCAAAAAGACAAAAACATACAA
>JAPFSC010000165.1:0-22219 GCA_030777805.1 Fusarium sp. MBC 364
ACACCGAGAAGGTCCCCGGTTCGAGCCCGGGCAGAACCTCATTTTTTGCACTCTGGAGAATTACTAAGACATCATTGGTTACACGCCCTACCCTGTATTTGGCTTTTTAAAAATCTGTTTTACACGGTGTACCACCCAGCGGTTGGTAATAGGAACGATTGCGCCAGAGAGGCTTTTGCATAGCTCATAGAAGTGATAAAAGTACTTATCAATCCTGTGCCAATCATTATTCATCTCCATCTCTTTGTCATTGGTCCCATCGCGTCTCGAGTCCCGTTTCAACATTGAGCCGAGATCTTGTGTGTGTCGCAGCTATGAGCAACGGCTGTCGCATTTTTGGCATCTGGCATCTCGCTTATCTAGAAGACAAGCTTGCAGCCAATTGCAGTCTCAATAAATTGATTCTTGAGTGCAAATTGACAGTTGGACTAAGATCTGACAGAAGAAATTATCCCAAACTAGTGCCAGATTGCTGGTCGAGTCAGATCTGTCGGTCGGCCATGATTGGCAGCCCACTGATTGCCAAGTCTTGGTGTAAGCAGAGCCCCGTCTCAACTTCACCTCGACTCCATGTTACTAATACAATAAACATTAAAGGTTATAGAAGTTAGAAAAAGTTGATCCAAAGCATGTGATTGTAACTGAAGTGATTCACCTGTCTGGCCTCAGACAGAAGTGGGACACGTAACCTGTGAAACAGTGCGTATTCTATCCTATCACAGCATCCATCCATCACGACAGCTTCCATCAACTCATCTCCCAGTAACTCTCCATTGACCCTCAATCAATGTCAGATGCTCACTAGTATCTCCAAATATCCTTTTCTCCGACTTAGAGCCCTTTCAGCCCTTCCCCAGCACTCGCAACCGCCTCCGCAAAGTCGTCCGGACCCGTCTCCGCAAGCTACCAGACCCACAACAACATCTCGGAACCGCAGTCATTGAACCACAAAGTGCGGGGTGACTTGCCTAACAGTCAAGCCAGTTTAGTGCCGAGCGGGGGAGGATCCTCAAACGTGGGGAAACATGGGAGCCAACGGTTCAATAATATCATTAAACTCTACTGTATGTTTCACAGCTTTCGGCATACAAAAGGTCCCGTCTTCCCCTCACTTGGGCATCAAACTCTATCCTTCATCAACTTCTCTCAACAACAACTTTCACAATGGGCGACATCATTCCTCAGTCTATTCCTCGCTCTTCCCGAGCTTGGGCAGTTCCTGGCTCAACCAACATCATCCCCGCCAAATTCCCCTCCGCTTCACCAAAGGCACCTACAGGCCCGCTAGAAATCGCCACCAGCGTCGTTAACGCTTTCAACACGGCGCTTAAGAGCAAAGACTTCCCCACTCTCTCACAGCTCTTCACCAGCGATGGTTTCTGGCGCGATCATCTCGCACTGACTTGGTCGTTCCGCACAGTCCAGGGTCCTGATAATATTTTATCGTTCCTCAAGACTTGTGCTGGATCTAAGGATGGATTCCGATTGAGCAAGATTGGTCTTGACACCAGCTCTCCTGTGCGAAAGCCGCAGGTTCTTCCTATTGATGGAAAGGGCGATGTGCAAGGCATTCAGTTCTTCTTCGAAGTCGATACAGTCATTGCTACCGGATTGGGTCTGGCGAGATTGGTGGAGGTTGATGGACAGTGGAAGATTTTCACTTTCTACACACGCATTCAGGACATCAAGGGTCATGAAGAGACCGTCAA
This sequence comes from Fusarium sp. MBC 364, assembly GCA_030777805.1. Classification (NCBI taxonomy): domain Eukaryota; kingdom Fungi; phylum Ascomycota; class Sordariomycetes; order Hypocreales; family Nectriaceae; genus Fusarium; species Fusarium sp. MBC 364. The sequence continues at coordinate 1,710 of JAPFSC010000165.1, forward strand.
TGAGCACCGACCTAGAGGAGTTGAGCATGGCGGTATGCCCGGACGCAAGAACTGGGCTCAGCGAAGAGCTGAAGCAGCTGAGTTTACCAAGGACGATCCAGCCGTTCTCATTGTTGGTAAGTTACACATCCATATAGCTTGGCTTTCAATCACTAACAGTCATAGGCGCTGGCCAAGCTGGTCTCACAGCCGCCGCCCGCCTCAAAATGCTCGGCGTCGAAGCCCTAGCAATCGACCAAAACGACCGTGTAGGCGATAATTGGCGCAAGCGATACCACCAACTCGTCCTCCACGACCCAGTCTGGTACGACCACATGCCCTACATGCAGTTCCCACCTCAATGGCCCATCTTCACACCCAAGGACAAGCTCGCCCAGTTCTTCGAAGCGTACGCTACTCTTCTTGAGCTCAACATCTGGATGAAGACTTCTCTCATTGATACCAAGTGGGATGAAGCATCCAAGACTTGGACTGTTACTGTTGAAAGAACCAAGGATGATGGGACGAAGGAGAAGAGGACTTTCCATCCTCGTCATATTATTCAGGCTACTGGTCACTCTGGAAAGAAGAATATGCCTGATATGAAGGGTATTTCTGACTTCAAGGGTGATCGTCTTTGCCACTCTTCTGAGTTTTCTGGCGCCAAGGAGAATAGCCAGGGTAAGAAGGCTATCGTTGTCGGATCCTGCAACTCAGGCCACGACATTGCCCAAGATTTCCTCGAGAAGGGATATCACGTCACTATGGTCCAGCGCTCCAGCACCCACGTCGTTTCCTCCAGGGCCATCACCGATATCGGTCTCAAGGGCGTCTACTGCGAAGACGGTCCTCCTGTCGATGACGCTGATCTTCTCGTCCATGGCCTTCCCATTCCAGTCTTCAAATCCCTTCAGATCGAAACTGCCAACAGACAAGCAGAATGCGACAAAGCCATCCTCGAAGGTCTCGATAAGGCCGGTTTCAAAGTCGACCGCGGTCCCGATGGGGCCGGTCTTCTCATGAAATACTTCCAGCGCGGAGGAGGCTACTACATCGACGTCGGTGCCTCCCAACTCATCGCCGATGGTAAAATCAAGGTCAAGCACGGCCAAGAAATTGAAACCGTTCTTCCCAACGGTCTTCGCTTCGCGGACGGTTCTGAGCTGGAAGCTGATGAGATTGTGTTCGCGACGGGATACCAGAACATGCGCACTCAGTCGAGGACCATGTTTGGTGATGCTGTTGCTGATAAGGTGAATGATGTCTGGGGATTCAACGAGGAGGGTGAGATGAGGACTATTTGGCAGAAGAGTGGTCTTCCTGGTTTCTGGTTCCATGGTGGTAATCTGGCTATGTGTCGGTATTATTCTAAGTTGTTGGCGCTGCAGATTAAGGGATTGGAGGAAGGGCTGTATACTTATGATGATATCTGAGGACTTAAGATTGATTTTGCTTAAATTGAATAGCTTTATATGAGTTTGCGTTTGAATAACATTGTTGACCCCAAACTCATTATCTTGAATCTAATGCGATGGAGTCCAAGGGTAAAATAATACCCTCTCAATAACGAACCATGATCCCAAACTCCTTCGAGTCTCGTCCAATCCTTTCCAAGCGTTCACAAGGATAAATAAGGCCCGGTTGGTCGTCACCACATCCCCGTTCTTGATCATTAAAGGCGATGTTGATCTCTCTCAGCCTATGTTTCTTTTTCGCAGCAAATTCCACCATTGCACGGACCCAATCCTCTTGTTTCTGGTCAAAGTCCTCAATTCTCTCATTGGGACTCACCGGGTCATCAGGGATTAACCCCTCCTCAGGAATCACCCACCCATCGGGAAGCCCCTCCTCCTCCTCGACACTGTTGTGCAAAGGAACCAGCCAATTGAAAACGCGAAGGTTTGGAGCAAGGATGCGAGGAATGTGGCGCGTGTCATATCCAGTCTGGGAGGGAGGAAGGGTGAGAACTTCTAATTTTGTGAAGCCCGTTAAGTCCAGATTCTCAATGTCTGGGACCATCTGATCCCGGTCATGGCATAGAGGTAGTATAGATAGCTCGCGCAGGTTGGCCATCTGGGTTTCCAAGATAGGTTGAACAGTTGCAAAGTCCCATTCTTCAAATTCCGTTCCGGTAAAGAAGGGTAGAGTGGTGTGACTAGGATCGTAGAAGATTCTGGGAGATATCGATAACGTCTCTAAGTTTCTCGGCCATCTTACGATGGCCTCGAGAGCTTTAGGAGAATGGCAAAACTCGTCCATTGTCAAACTGGTGATAGCACCAGTATCTTCGAGTTCCTGGATCAACTGTCAATATGTTTCCATAATGAAGTGACTTATTCTTACCTTCAAAGCCCGTAGACATGAAATACTGCCTCTGGGTCCAATCTGGCCAAACTCAAGTACGGAAAGGCTCGTACTGTATCTGGTGATATAGCACATGACATCACCTACAAAGGGCAGCGGTATGTTCTGCCCTAGAAGACGCAGGGTCCTCAATTGTGGAAGTTTGCTGAGCGCTGTGCAGATGAACCTGGACACAGATTTGCTATGGGTGTCACAAGGCCGCGATTGAAGACCATCTATCGACAGACATGTTGTGTTACCGAGCAGACTAATGAAGTCGAACGTCGCCTCAGAAAGGATGAACTCTTTTAACGGTACACATAATGTCTTGGTCTGATCAAACCAGACCTCGAGGGTCTTGCAATGCGTGCCCAACTGAGGATTACTGGTTAATGTTCTGTGAAGATGAGTTGTTGAAGTTCTCCCTTTATCATTCAGGTCCATGAGAACCACTTGGTTGTGTTCATCTACAACATTGGGAACCAAGTAGAGCTCGGAATATAATTTTGGTGTTAATGTGTCTCTGAATTGTTGACAGGTTTCTGATAGCCATGCTGTTGCCTTTAGTCGCTTCTTAAATTCATTGCCGGGGTGCGTCTCAGCGTTGATGGCTAGGTCTAGGATTGATGAAAGAATTTCCTCCGGAAGTGCCAAGATCGGAAAATGGGACTGGTTGGCCTTTGACTTAGCAGTCATGGCCATGGTGGTTTGCGCGAAACTTGGTGGTAGATTGAGAGATTTGAATTGTTCCTGGTGCCTGAGCGGGGTAATTGTAAGACGACAGCAAGGTAGCGTAGTCTACGTACTTCGGAAACGCAAGTATACCTATGTAGGCTGTCCTAAAAATGACTAGGATACAGAAGCATATTGATAGAAGCCCTTGAAAACATTTAAGCACTAAACCTGTGAGTAGACTGTCCTAATCTTCATGGCACCCCTAGCCAAATCTTGATTTTCTTTGACCCGCCTGGTAGCATTTTGCACAGCCACAACAGCCACACAAACCACAAGAGTCAATGCTGATAGTTTGGACAGGTTGTACGCTTATGATTATTATAAAGATTAAGATGCTTTGTTTTAATAGTCGATTTAAATAGTTACACATTGATTCTTATTTGATATCCTCGCAATCATTTCAGTCACCTCTGATCTATTTACATAGTAAAGGTCAGCGTACTATTCTCAAGTATTGTAAGAATGCCTTGTTCCATCTTTCCAAGATATTACCAGTTCGATCATTCACAGCTATCATCGTTACGTTTGACATCTATCCTAGAATTCACGTTGATAATATATATTGGTATCTCCAAAGTGTGCCTCTTTAATTCACCCCCCAGGTCGAATCCATACATATGATCTATGTCTTATCTGTCCGTCAATACCGCTACCATTCATCATCCCTCAATGGTACAATGTGAAACCCCTCAGCACGTGGGCTGGGCAAGGTATACCACATATACAAATTGTGACTCGCCTCCTCCACAGAGATAACGTAGCCGGGAGATTCCTCCTGCCTGATCGTAAACCTGTCAGAACCCGGTGCTGAAGGCTTGATGAACCAGTTCCACTGAGCGTCACGGAGCCTACGTCCTTTAGTGGCGTACCTGACAGTACTTTGGCCCTCACGCATCGTCAAACTGGCCAAGTAATCGGTTGTTTCAATCTCTTGCAGCCAGTAAGCACATCCACTGAATGATTCGAGTGACTTCCTGCCTGATACAGGTATCAGGTACCACTTCTGCCAGGGGACGTCCGCATAGCCTATGTCGTGGACGGCAGAGCCTGAGAAGTATTTGGATGTTCCGATTCCCGAATTAGAGCTAGTCACAAGCCAGACTGGCAACTTCACCTCCCCCTCAAGTTGCATCAGACTGTTATAAAGGTCGATAGTAGCCTTGCCAACGGATGCCTCGAAAAGCTTTTGTTGCTTCTCTAGGTATCCAAGGTGACGGGCGATAGTCTTCTCTCCCTCAGAGAAGTGAACTTTGGGGGCTCTTGTCGCCATTTCCAGAAGCTCAATACCTCGACCGACTACTGCCCAGTAGCTGTAGACCTGAACCTCTAGTTAGCTATACTTTTCCAGTCACTGATTCCTTATCAATTGTTACTCACCAAAGCTCTACATCGGAGGTAGAAATCTCGGAATTCGTCTGAGTTGTCAAATGCACGCTGTGCGAGTTGCTTCAGGAATGAACTGTTTCCCTCCTCGCCGAGAAAGCTATTGATATGTTCCAGACTCTCAGGGACATTCTTGGCAACCTCCTTGAGTCGATTGTCCATTCGCTTTTGGAGCTCACGCATTCTCAGCTGGCGTTTCTCGAGATCCGCAATCTCAGAGTCACGAACAACAGTCTCGAAAATATCAATAATACTGTTGTAGAGACTGTCGATCTTTGTCAAGTGACCCTTCAAGGAGTCACTTCGAAGGTTCAGGATGCTGTCGGCCAATTGACTGGAAAGGTTGTCAATAGACTTCTTGACGTCGCGGATTTGATTGATGGCTTCTTTGAGTTCCTTTTTGACGTCTGCGATCTCGGCTTTGATGTTGTTTTCGAGTTCCTTTTCATCGCTGCCAAAGAACTCCTCAAAGCCTTTCGCAAAAGCCTTCTCTCCAGCAGCTGATGCAATGCCACAGGCAAACTTTACTAGAAGCTTGGTGCCGATTTTCTCCGCTAATGCCGACATATTGTAGACTTGCTGCAGTATCAAGTAATAATGGGTAACAAATAAAATTGGCAGGGTAGTCCGGAGTTATGAGTAGAAACTGATGAAGAAGTATATTCTGAGCTGGAGGCAATCAACGGACCTCATTCTTTATAGAGAATTTGCTTCGGCTCCATTTCTGTCTCGTAAGCTACATTTTGCCCTGGGCTGAAAAGGGAAGAGGGAGCCAGCAAGATGACTTGGATGGATGGTGTTGTGGATGGCTGACGGACGCAAAGCCCCACAGCTTGGCAATAAAGACAGGCCAGTTCAGCTGTCATCCTGCAATCCATGCATACCTCCCGGGTAGACCAGTCATTGATCAGTTTGGGGCGGAATAGGCCCGCGCAGCAATTCCGATTTGTTGTTAAAGTGTCACGCAGGTCAGTGAACAGCCCAACAGCAGACAAGGCTAACCAGATTGACAGTCAATAGTTAAGAGTCTGTCCCAAGTCGGAGCAATATTCCCCACTCGTGTCAATACTCGGTGGCTCGCCGGGCCAACTAAGCAAGCTTTGATTGGCGCGTGAAAGGACAAGGGTACAAAACTATTGAATTCTCGTGCATAGCTGAAAACAAATTTGGACAACACCAATATATTTACGGAGTAGCTGGCCGGTTGACTATTCTTCTCTTAAATCCAAAGTCCCATCGCCGGCTTTGCTTCGACATTGGCCGATCATCACCGCTTCTAGGCCCGCTGAATTCCAAGTAGAACGTCTTTGCAGTTATTCCCTACGCCAACAGGCGATCAAACACGTGCTGTGCACCCTGCTGACCAAACTTGAGCTTGAGTCTGAAAGGCCATTTCTCAATGATGGGTGTGCTTGTCCTTGATCCTGACCTTAAGATACTCCGGAAACTTGTGGAACTCAAGCTTGTGCGCGATCCTAGAACTGTTAGATCCAAAGAAGAAATCAGACTGCTCCAGTTCCTTACCTGTCATAGATATATGGTCGTAGATGCTAATTAACTCTGAAGTAGACTCCCATTTGATGACCTCTACATCCCATGTGCAAGTAGGCGAGCGACACAGTGGAGGATAGTCTGAGAGGATTGCCATTGTTTCATTCTGGGCCGTCTCGTTCTGAACTGCGACTCCAGGATCTTCCTTTGTCAGGTCGTTCTCGCTGGCGATCTCGAATCGTGTGATGAGCGTTACGTTGTGCTTGTCGGACATTGATAGAAGCAAAGGTAACATGACTAGGACTGTGAGATGGGAACCCAAATGAACAGAGTCTGAGATGTCGAAAATTTACAATTGAGAAAACGCACCATGTCTTAACTCAAAACGGTCTCTCCGCGTCTTCGAGAACTGCGAGCGTAGGTAACATGGAAATATCAAGTTCCGCTATTACGCTTGGAGGTACGATTGTTGTTGATCGCTCGGGATTGAACATGGCAACGCAATGGGAAACCCATTAATGTGCTGCACTATACCTATATATTCTCCTAGCTGCTATTGTTTTCACCAGATCTCAACTATTTGTGGCCTTAGTTCTTCCTTTGCTAAAATCTTTCCAACTTCATCCTCACTCTGCAATCCCTTTACAACGCATGTCCCAACAAAGAGATAATGTTCGTCAACCTTTCTCAATAGAACAGGCTGCCGAAATCCATTAACTATACATACCATATCGCCTTCTCTTAAGTTCTTAGGGAAGAGGCCGATGTAGCCACTATTTGTTTCTGCTAGGCGGTTTTCAGCCATACTGCATACTCCGAGCATATCTGTAATAACCTCTTGGTACTCTTCGGAAGGAGACTTAAGGCTGATTAGTACCTACACAATAAAGAAGTGATTTCGATTATGGATCCATTTCTCAATGTAGTGGTCACTTACCTTTGCTTTCCCGACTAACGTCTTAAGGTAATCGAATCTTCGGGACCAACAATGGTCGATCCCTGTATCATTGCGCTCTTGAAGTTTTGAGAGAAGGAACCAAGCCAGATGCGATTTGTCATTAGATTTGTCCTTGTACATCATCCCGCCGTCAAGGTTAAAAGGCCTGACAGTAGTATGTTGTAAGGCCCAGTACATCACTTCTGACTGATGGCCCCCTGCAATGTAGCAGTCTCTTTGCATACTCGAATCAATAATCCAAGATATTGCTTGCTCCAAATTATCCTCAGAGCCCTCACAGAACTGAGGACGGCGAGGTCCAATAGATGTTATCTCTTCAACAATGATGGCTGGAACTTGCATGATAGATCCCTTGAACACAGCCTTTGGCCATGCCTGGAATATCTGATCATCCACTGCATTTTGGACTTGCATAATCGGCCCCCCAGAGCGTTCGTCAGCATCGAAATTGGCTCTTGCTATACCGGGATAATTGGGAACCCAAGACGGAGTACTCGGATCCATAAACCAGCCATGTCCTATCCCAGCCCAGTCGAGAGGCTTGAACTCACTGAAAGCACCCTGTGCCTCAAGAGACTTCTTACGGTGTGCCATCACATGTTGGAACAAGAAATCTATACCCACTTGTCCAACTGTCTTGGTGTAGTCTGGCGTCAGGTTGATGGGATTTATCCCCAAGAAACCATAATAGTGATCTCTAGGATCCGTAGCCTGCAAGGTTGCCGATACGGGCCAAAACTTTATATTTTCCTCTGGGATCGTTTCCGAAGCAGGGACGTTGTTGGTATCCTCCATCCAGGTTAGGTTTCGAACGCGTACTCGCGCCGTGGCCGCATTGAACAACCTCATAATAGTCCTCGGGAATTTGTTCGTGAGCAAGTCCCATTCTTCATGTGAGATCCACTCTGGTCGTTTGTCTTTACCAAAGTCTTTAATCCATTCTGTCCAGTAGATTAGAGAGGAAAGCGATCTCCAATCGAGCTGTTGACTTCCACAAACAAAGATAGGTTGACGGCTGAGAACTATTTCTTGATAGGTCCAAACCCTATTCCAGTAGTTCTGGTACATCATCTCTCCAATCAACGACAGCCCAGGCCTGGACAGTCCATTTTCTGGCATCTCTCGAAGAATGCTTGTGTGTTCTCTGAGCCAGTCCAGATTGGGAATCCTTCCTTTATCCGAGGCGTGCTGCTGAAGGCGTAGAAGTAAATACTGGAGTTCGTTCAACTTTCCGCAAAGATTATTTGTGAAGGCTTCACTGGTTCTCCGATATTCATCGCTTGCCTCACGAGATGAATCTGATAAGGCTCCAAAAATAATATTGACCGCTTCCTGCAGCTGAGAAGCATACACTGAACACTCGAGGGCATGCAATTGGCTGAACTGTACAGTCTTTGCAGAGCCAGGGTGTACCTTATGGGTGTCATCGAGTAGACTGGAGATATAGGAAATGAAGTTCTGAATTTCATGCCGTAGTGCTTGAGCTTCGGCCTCAGAGAACAGAGCGGCTATCTGGCGCGTCTCTATTTCAGCCTCAATTGGAGAAAGGTCGTTTAGCCACTTCAAATAACTTTCTTTTGTGCACTGATCATTTTTCGAATCTTCTAGGAGTTTGCGAAATGCCACAATGCTGTTGCTTAGAGTTTCATTCCTGTTGAGAAGTTGGAGGCGAACTTCAGTATCCTCAAGGTCTGCACTCTTGGAGATCCGCTGGCGAGAGATGAGCTTGATACACTCCATAGCGTCAATAGTTGTCTGTTGTGGGCATCCAAGAGAGCAAAGAACAACCTCAGCCATCGAATAGATGTCTTTCATCAGTGGCACTTGAGAACTTTTTTCATCATGATCTGTCTGGTTAATGCAAATTGCATCAGCCCAAACAGGGAGTGGCTCTGTCCCGGGGTGTTGCAGGTGTTCGTGGGCAGACCTGAGAGCAATGGCCAGATTCTTCGTTATTGGGAGAGACAGTTCGTTGACGGTAATGCTTTCTGTTTCTTGAGGGCTACCCCAAACGTAGGATAAGGCATTGAAGCGTAGTTTAGGGCTGAGTCCAGCAACAAAGAGTTTGCATACTATTTTTGGCTCTGTAGATAAGATCTTAAGCAGCCTGATATTGCGTCCAAGTAATGGAAGGCTTCCATATAGTATTCGAGATCCTGCTGTAGAGGCCATCGTTTCATCTAAGAGGCTCTTATCTAATAATACTCGCATTTAGATTGTTAACAATAATTCCTGTCAATATTTAAGGTAAACGGAATAACGCTGTTAAGAGATCAAAGCGGTCGGTATAAATATCGTTGAAGCATCAGTAACATCAGGCTGTACTACCGGTTCTTGACTCGGGCTAATGGGCCACGAAGCATGTCATTCCAGCGGCCACGTCGCCTATGCCCCGTATTGACATATCACCCCACTTCGCTGAGTATTACTTGGCCAAATTACCTGGCCAAAGACGGCTTGAGTCGGGGCTTGGTCCACTGCAGGTCTCAGTTTCGAGGCCTCTTCAATCGTCCGTACACATGAGCCTATGCGGCATTTATTGCTCTGAGCAGATCTCCGTCGATAGTCTCTAACGACAAGTAGCTTAATCACACATATGATGTAAAAAGCATAGTTAGTAAGCAGAACGAACTCTGGCTTTCATGTAGTCTCTATAGGGTAAACCATGAGTTTAGAAAACGGCAGCGAACGTCTTGTTGGTTGACACAAGCCTTTACAGGCTGACCACCAGCACCGGGCCCAAGCTCGGTTGTTTATTTACCCCGTAACGAAAAGCGCAAAACTGCAAAATGTCAGCTGACTTCGGCTGAGCCGAAGATGTCGTGCCAGAATTTGCACGCCCTACCGAACTAACATTATTGCTATGCTCACAGGACACAATAATGTAAGTTTTATTCTCTTTTTAACTTTCTTAATTATAAAAGAAAGTATTAATACTGTTCAATCATTTAAACCGAACGTCAAGGAGTACCGAGACTTTGTTTTGTACCTTCTGCGATAATCCCAACCATCTCTTATCTGGCATTAGACACAGGCTTGTTCCTGACTATACTCAGTTTCAGTCATCATCCGGTTCCCCGTCCACAGCAGCCTCGTATTGTTCCCTCGAGATATCAGGCTCATCATATTGAATGCCTATCCCAAACCTTTCGGCATCTCGGGCTATATCATCCAGGAGATCCCACGGATATGTAAAGATTCCACGCGAGAATTCCCACGACCGACCCTCTACCTTGATAAAGATGGTTCTCAGCTTCTTCTGTTTTCTAGCAGCATATTCCACCACTGCGCGTATCCACTCCTCGTGCCTCTCGTTAATAATTCTTGGATTTCCATCACAATACTCAACCTGCCATTTGAAGAACTGCAGATTGGGGGCGATGATGTGGGAGATGTGGCGCTTATCGACTCCAGTCAGTGTAGCAGGAAGCGTTAGGCGTTCCAACATGGTGAACCCTCTCAAGTCGGCAATATCAACGCGATCGCCCTTGAATAGATCATAGATGTGTAGTTCTCGCAAGCTTGCCATTTGAGTGTTGAAGATAGGCTGCAAGGTTTCCCAGGTCCAGGCTCTACTACTAGCTTGAGGGATGCTGGGTCGGTAGGACAAAGTATGGAGCTCCTTTGGCCATCGTACGAGTGCTTCAAGTACTTTGGGCGAAAAGCTAAAGTTGTGCAAGTCTAGCTTTTTGAAGGGTGCCGTGCCCGGAAAGTCCTTTGAAAAGTATCAATAAAATCCCAAAGCGGGCCATGTTTCCTTACAATTAACCCATGCCATTGTTCGCCAGCTTCCAAAAGTCCGAACGACGCGCAATTGAGCTCCAATAGTGAAAGGTTAGGGCACTTTCCCACATCGCGCATACCGTCAATTATATCAGGTAGATGGATGTTACACCCTTTCAACGAGAGGGCCGTCAGGTCCGGAAGGCTCCTGAGCGCAATGGTCATGATTGCAGTTGAAAGGGCTTTCAACCTGATATCATTTGTGTAGTAATCTCCAAAGATGGTTAAATGCCTGGTATTGCGAAGCCACCCGAAGGCATCAAGGGTCGATTCCGGAAATTCAGATGGTACTAACGGGATTGACAGCAATCCGGGATCATCGATTATTATCTCGAGGTTTTTACAATACCATCCTAATTCTGGGTTGTTTCTCAATATCTCGTAAAGACGCAACGCGGACTTTCTTGATTTGTCGCTCTCATGGATGTCAGCTTTGTGTAGAGGATACATGTCAACATCAGAATATATATCGGGTAACAATGTGTTTCTGATTCGTTGACAGGTGTTTGACAATCTCACTGCTGTCCGGAGACGGGCATATTGGGCGTAGGGGTTGCGATCCTCGGCTTCAATTACGAGGCCTAGGATATCGGAGAAAATCTCAACAGGGAGCTGTAAGATCAGACAGTTGGGCCGGTTGAGATTTCTCACGGCAGTACTAGATGTTGTGGCCATGATGCAGATCAGAATCTGCGTTTCTAGGATGATGAAGATGTTCAGGCTGGAAGAATAAAATGGTTTAGTTATTACTGTTGCCTAAGCGGGGTAAGTCTAACATCCTTGTCAAGCTGCCTATACACAGCCACAATAGCCACGCGAAGCATATGGGAGTCAGTGATAATACTTTGGAGGGCTGTAGACATTGACCGTAATATATTCCGGGTAGGGCTAGGTCTCTGATGCGCCGGCAGGTGCTTGATAGTTGCACTGTTGCCCTGCGACGCCAAGGGAACCTCGAGATCTTATCGCACTCTGTGCCAATGGCCAAAACTATGATTTTGGAGAGAATCTCATTGGGGAGCCGTAAGATCAGGCAATCGGATCCGTTAACCCTGGGCCCCAGTGTAGGAGATGTCGTGGCCATGGTGACTGGAGCGAAAACTGCAGTTGTTGGTGTTGTGAAGATGTTGGGGTGGGTATGTTAAGTTCTATTGTTCCTGGTGCCTGAGCGGGGTATAAAGAGGATGACATAGGTAGAAAGCGACACGCGTAAAGAAAAAAGCAAGTACCTATGGTAAACAACAGGGTGAGACAGGGGGTCAGATAACAATCAACACGTATAATTTGAAATAGTAATATCATTAAGTCGTGATATGGCTACATAGAATAGAATTATATAACAAGGTATCGAACCATATCCATCATTATACAAGCTCAGTACTTGAAAGTGATTAATCACATTTAGCCAGCCTGGTAAACAGCCAGAGCAGCAACGTGAGGGTTGAGCATAGTGAGGTTGTAAGGCGTAACATAAACATCAGAATCCGTCAGAGCGAGGAACATGGTGCTGTTGATAGCAGGGTCGCCCATCCAGGTGGAAACGTTGGGCTGGATAGTGTAGGCGGTGCGATCCTCGAGACTGACGTTCTGGAGAGGAGAGTAGGTAACGTTGAGTTGGGAGACCCATGCGGCGAACTTGGGCTCCTTGACGTTGGTGGAGGTGATGTAGCTGTTGTTGGGACCGACGGCTTGGCCTGGGGCGTCCCAGTTGAGGAAGACCTGACGACCGGGGTAGGAGAGAGGGATGCTTCGGTTGTTGGTGATGGCGGCAGGACAATCCAGAGTCTTGTCTGTAGCATTGACACAAAGCTCATCCTCCTCAATATCAGCAGTGGAAAGAGTGTTGGCGTATCCACCAGTGGTCTCGTTCCAGACATTAGACCCGTTGATACGAGCTGGGTTGGGCTGATTAAGAATGTTCAAAGAAGGGAAGTTCTGCCACACAAGACGAGTCTGATCGGCAGGGCAGCTAGAGATATAAGGCGCAAGCAAAGTCCAAGCCCAACTCTGGGGAATACCAGGAGTATGCCACTCAGGCATAGCAAAGTTACCACCAAACTGGCGGAAAATCATCTGCTGACGCGCCTCAATAGTAATACTCTGAAGCAACAACTGAGCAGCAGGTCCAGAGTTGAGATGAGGCAAGAAACCATAAACACCAGACTCGCCCCAGCGGGTGAGCTTCTGGTTGAAGTCGATAAACTCAGGGACGTTGGAGACGGGGTAGTTGTACGTGCACTGCTTGGGAGCTTGGGGTCCGAGCATGTTGCTGATGACGGTAGCATGGCCAATTTCTTGCTGAGCCATGTACTCGATCAAGTAACGGTCCTCAGCTCCGATACCATAGGCGTCGAATTCCTCCTTAGAGAATGTAGCGAGACCCCAGCGGAAGAGATCGAGTTCGATCCACTCCTGGTACAGAGCGAGAGCGAGAGACTGGTAGTCAAAGTCGCTCTGAACACGGTACACAGGTGCAGAACCGTTGGTACCGACACCACCATCGGGAGTGTAGGGCGCAGGCTGGGGAGCGTTCAGCTTGCCATTGGCAGGGTAATCATAAGAGCCTGGTGGTGGAGGCTTGGGCGCTACGGCGGATGCGAGAACGGTAGTCGACACAGCACCGGTGGTAGTAGGTGTACCAGTGTAGGGGCCGTGGGAGGTTACATCAGTGTACGGTCTGATTGGTGCAGCGACACCTGATGAAGAGACTGTTGTCTGGGCCTCTGAAACGACAGGCACGGCGGCGGAAGTGCCTGCGAGAGCGAGCAGAGCTACGCTTCGCAAAAAGGAGTTTGACGACATGGTGATTGATGAAGATTGATGTCTACTGCTGAAGAGAGATCTAATGCAGGGCCATCTCGGGCATTTTATTTACTTCCAGATCTCACTTAGAAATCTGTGGATATGCGCAATCACTATAACAAAGTATCCACTATGATGCGTACTACAGAAAATTATCAATCAACTCCGTCATGCAAAGCGAGATCGACATCTCGTAATTATGCCGTCAAGACAATATCTCAGTTACTAAGTACCTAACCATGCAGCGTTGATTGATGATTCCAAAGTTTACAAAAGTCAATGACATTATGACTCGGAAAGTCTGGGGAATAAAAAAATTGCGAGGTGGTATCACCGGCGGGGAGTGGAGAAAAACTAGTCCTCTTATGACGGTTTGATCCGAAACACTTCGTTGTCGTACTTGTGACTCTATGATGGCGTAATTTTTGGTCAATATTCTGGGGAGAAACGGTAGTTGAACTCAATGTCCCGGGAAACAGATTGAGTTCCTTGTACCACGGAGACGGCACATTCCCTGTCTTACTGTGCAGTAATCTTGGTTCAGTGTGACAGCGACCGGAGTCTTTCACCCGCGACCACGGAACTACCAATGAGACAGACACGGGTACAACCATTGATAAGTCATCTTGATTCAATCGTGTTTCTCGATTTCCGATCGATTACACGTTTTTAAGCTTTTCTCATTTAACACGCATACTGTCCAGTACCCAATAGGCTCGGAGTCCCGGACAGAAACCGCGAAGTATGATTTGCCCGACAGAGACACATGTTTGCGTGGAGAGCTGTCAGCTCCGACCTATCATCACGAAGGGACCTGTCCGCCCCGGAGCTAAGGGCCCGGAGTAAGACAGCTTATTAGCTCAAGCGAATGAGAAGCTGCCAGTTACGATTGACGGCCTATGAGTGGTCAATTGGGTAAGTATGATTGAGCTATCACGAGTGAGCTTGTCTGAAGTTAAGTTTGTCATTTGTTGCGCTGTTGTACGTCAAGAAATGTAATGAATTCTGAGCCACGTCTCTCATTTCACCGTCATGATAGCTCACGATGTTTACAGAAGGCTTGTCGGTCGGGACATGTGTAGATATATATGATGGAAACATCTGAGTTCAACCCGTCGCAATTCTCCAATTGATCAATAAACATCTCTGCAAAATGTCTTCAATCCGCGCTATTCTCACGCCTCAGCTTCGAGCAGCAATCAAGCCTCGAACATTTCGTCTCCAACAGAATCCCGTCCGCTTTCAAACAGCGGCCATATCCGCTATTTCAGACGCCGTCGCCAAGGACCACCGTGAATTGAGAGAGTACTACAATGAAGTAATCAACACACCCGACCTTGATCATAAGCAGAGATTCGGGAACCAATTTGTCTGGGAACTAGCCAGACATTCCATCGGCGAGGAATTAGTTGTCTATCCCGCTATGGAGAAGTACATGGGCGACAGAGGAAAGAAACTCGCCGACGATGATCGCCAAGAACATCACGCGGTACATAAAAATCACCCACAACCCGAATCAATCTAACTAACATCCGCAGATCAAGGAAGAACTAAAGGTCTTTCAGAAACTCAGCTCCGATGACCATGACTACGAGCCCCAGCTGAAGAGAATCTGGAGTCTGCTAGAATCGCACATCGACGAGGAAGAAAAGCGAGACATGCCGGCTCTTGAAGAGGCGCTCAAGTCGCGTGGCCGAGAGAGCGAGACGTTGGCTGCGCGGTTCTCCAAGACGAAGCGGTTTGTTCCTACACGAAGTCATCCAGCTGCTGGGGAGAATCCACCTTTTGAGACGGTTATGGGACTTATGGCTGCGCCGCTTGATAAGCTTGCTGATATGTTCCGCAAGTTTCCTGATAAGAGAGACCTTCCCCCTAGTGCGAGAGACCCTCTTGATGACACAGACCTTCCTGATGACAGGGATGTTCCTGATGAGGTAGATCTTCCTAATGTACGAGACTTTCCTGATGCGAGAGATCTTCCTGATGATGGGAGAGATATTCCTGGTGGTGGGAGAGACCTTCCTGATGATGGGAGAGACTTTCCTCGTGGGAGAGACTTTCCTGCTGAGAAAGAATTTCCTGCCGGGACAAATCCTGCTAGGAGAGGCCCTGATAAGAGGAAGCTGTAGATGGGGGCTATGAAGGTTATGATATGGATTTCATAATTCAATTGGAGATTTACATGAACTTTTGAAATTGTGTATACCTTGCTCTTGGTTGACCCTTGCGTCGCGTATCTTCATTTCGTGTTTCTTATCGCTTATCGTAGCTGTTATCAGTGACGTCACTTTCGATAAGACAGCTACCCTGCAAGTGGGAATCTCATTGCCTTTTTGCAATTCTAGTGCGTCCAAATAGCAACTGCAGTAGGTTCGTGTATTTACACGAAATTCCTTGAGTTGAATTGACATTTTCTGATGAGACATGATGCTTTGGCTGACTTTTACCGACGTGAAACTCGTATCATCTGTTTGCGGTGTAACATTCTTCAAGCTTCAATCCCCGGACAAATCATCGTGATTAGGCTGTGGTTGCAGTGCTCCATGTCCTCATACATACTCTTCTTAAGCACAAATTTTTGATATCCAAGATGATAGTCAATGGACTGACGCTTCTTTTAAATGTCTTGTGGATGCTGGCTCTCTAGTTGGCAACCTCTTCGCGACACTGAAGGATCATTATCGCTTATCGATTATCGATTATCGATCAACTTATCTTATCGATAGACCAACGAAGACCGACTGTAACCGAAGCCGTCCTTGGATCGAGCAACCCCCACGCTCGTTTGTAGGATGAAGTAAACCTCGTTGTATTCGTACTGGTTCATATGGAGAAATTCTCTGAAAGACGTAACTGCGATGTTGAGCTTTTCTGCGCGTTTAAAATTCAGAGGTAGGGTACATCTTCACCTCGATCAGAGATAAGGCATTGACGCCGTTCAAAACATTGCACCTCAGTATATCGCAACTCATGAATGGGAAAATCCCAATTGAATAAAATACTCATCCATGACATGTGAAAATTACCTGTATTTCTCTTACAAATAGTTCTCGGAATACAGTCATCTGTCAAGCCGTTATCGCTCCAAAGCTAAAAGGGTAGCGCAGGGTTAATCCGATGCGGGGTCAAATAAACTCCAAACTTTTACGATAACAAAACCACAAAACCACCAGTACCCGCCTCGTCTCATCAATCCCTCACTCACAACTCATCAACACATCACCAAAATGACTCCCTCTCTACAAGACGCCAAGATCACCTTCCTCGGCGGAGGCAACATGGCCGCCGCCATCATCGGCGGCCTCCTCGCCAAAAACATCAACAAGCAAAACATCTACGTCTCAGAACCCTGGGACGTGAACCGCAACAAAATGGCCGACCTCGGCGTCCGCACCACCGCCGATAACAAAGAAGCCGCCGCCGACGCTGATGTTGTCATTCTTGCTGTGAAGCCTCAAGTTGCCAAGGGTGTCTGTGAGGAACTTAGCTCTGCTTGGGCTTCGCGCGATAGTCTTCCTGTGGTTATCTCTATTGCTGCGGGTATTACCCTGGCTAGCATTGCGCAGTGGTTCAAGGGTGATGGAAGCAAGGCGCCTCATATTGTGAGGGTTATGCCCAACACCCCTGCGCTTGTTGGAGAAGGTGCTTCCGGGTTGTATGCTGCTGAGGATGTTACTTCTGAGGAGAAGGAGTTGACTTCTGCTCTGTTGGGTAGCGTGAGCAAGGCTACTGAGTGGGTTGACAAGGAGGAGCTTCTCGATGTTGTCACTGGAATCTCTGGTAAGTCTGAACCTCAATCGCATTGGAACAACAACTAATTCATTTTCAGGCTCCGGCCCCGCTTACTTCTTCGCTTTCGTCGAGCATCTCATCTCCAGCGGCATCGGCCTCGGTCTCTCTGAGGAGCAAGCTACCCGTCTCGCCACACAGACCTGCCTCGGCGCTGGAAAGATGCTGGTTGAGTCATCCGATGAGCCTTCTCAACTCCGAAAGAACGTCACCAGCCCCAACGGTACCACTCATGCTGCTCTTGTCAGCTTTGAGAACTCTGGCATGAAGGAAATTGTCGACAAGGCTGTCAAGGCTGCTGCTGATCGTGCTAAGGAGCTCGGAAAGAACTAGAGGCGGTGCAGATAGAAAGAACAAAATAGTAAAAGCTTCCAGACTCCTTAATTCGTACATGTTCGCTGGTCAAATTTCTGCTGGACCTCTCGCGTTCCGTTGCACATACAAGCCCATTCCTTCCAGAATGCAGGAAGCCAAGCTCTAAGTTTACAGCTAATCACGGGTGTTCGGGTCACTTCTACACTGCAATTTTAACCACAGTCAAGGGCTCGCGGCCCCCAAGCCAAGACGAGGAGGGCCATTTCTTTGATTGGACGAAATGCCGGAAAGTAGTTGAAGACCAGGGAGGGAGTTAAATTTGCAGTGAAAATTTTGTCGCAATTTTCTGATTGGGCGGAATTTCGAGAAGTAGTTCAGCGCGAGCCATACAGGCTGGCCTCTACTTTCAGGTGGTAGGTTACATTGCATAACGTTCAAGGCCGTGTGGTAGCTGAGCTGTAATGGCTGGGTGATGACACCAATGATTGGAACATGTTGAAGGAGAGCAGGGAGGGGGTTAGAAACGCAGTGAAAGTCTGCATAAATTCATGACATGCATCTTCCTAACATGGTCACTCTTGTAATTAGATTTCTTACTTGAATGTATGGCAAAGGCAGCAGAATCATTGATCTTATATTCGCAGTGGATCAATGATTCTCCACAACCTCACTTTTTGAAGGAAGATCTCAGACCCATGCTAAGGAGCTTGGAAAGAACTAAAGGTGCAGGTAGAGAGGATGGTAGAGAGAACAAAATAGTAAAAGCTTCCACAGAGTGTGAGTTACTGCGGATGTACCAACATGGGTGATTATATCGCTTTAAGATCTTCGACTACTTTCTCACTTTCTTGTAGCATGTTATCAAAAAAAAATTGCAATCGTCCCCCGTGCTCCGACATATATCGCCAATTCCACCTGCACTTCACCCTCCAATGCAACTTTAACCCCCGCCAAGGACTCGCGGCCCCCAAATTAAAACGAGTGGGGCGATAGGGCCACTTTTTAGCTGGATGGAATGCCAAATGTGGGCGGAGATCATAGAGAGATTCAGAATTGCAGTGGAAGCCTCGAAATTACATTGCATATCACCAAAGATCATGTGATGGCACTTTAATGAATGGGTGGGTGATGAGGCCAAATTCACAATTGGGCAGAAAAACATCAACCAGTGACAGTTGAAGAGCCGGGAGGGAGTTAAATTTGCAGTGAAGAAGTGAAGCTGAAACTGCACATTGGTTAGTGAAACCAAGCGGGAGTTAATTATCTAATACAGAAAAGGTAAAGGGGATTGAAAAACATGAGGCCCGATGCCACACCAGGCTGGTGATCCGAAATTAAACCTATTCGTTCATTATATTCGCACCAGGTCAAAGTGACCCAGCCTTGTGTAGCCATATCTAAAGCTCATTACATACACAATCCGTCATCTCTCGTTAACTAGATACAGAGAACGTCCAATGGACACAGCCTACCACATGAAAATTGCAAGAAGCGGCAGAGCAAGCAAGAGTAGCTCGCTGACCTTTTGAGTCTTTCCGGCGACGTTGGTGTCGACGGTTGTGGCTGATGGTGATGCTGCGTCTCCGCTTCCAGAGCCTGAGCCAGAGCCAGAGTCAGAACCAGAACTAGAACCAGAGCCGGAGTCGGAGCCACCACCGCTGTCGCTGTCGCCTGAACCGCTTCCACTTCCGCTTCCACCTCCGCTACCTCCTGAGCCACCATCCGAGTCACCTCCGTCTGATCCTTCATCACCCTTATCATCACCAGATCCAGAGCCTCCTTCATCCTTACCACTATCGCCGCCCTTGCTGCCACCACTTCCCTTATCACTATCACCGCTTCCCTTGTCGGTGTCACCATCATCGTCACCCTTACCCTTGTCACCACTACCACCGCCACTTCCTCCACCGCCACCACTCTTCTTATCCATCGCAACCCTAATATTAGCATCCTCAATAGTAAGTTCAGTCGGCTTCTCTCCACACTCCTGCAAAACCCTAATCTTCTGATTCTTAGCATTCTCAAACGGATCACTCTCAATATCCTCCGTATCACCACCTGTTGAAACAAGCTCCTTATCATACACCGTATTCTCATCAACCAACATCTTCAATCGCGAACCGGTCGCACCGCCCTTGGAACCGGGCTGATCGATCTTGACGGAGAGGAGGACGCGGATCTTTTCGCCGATGGGGATGTTTTCGACTTCGCCGCCTGTCGGCGCGATTTCGCAGTTTGCTTTGCCGTTGGGAGGCGGTTTGAGAAGGCTGGTGGATTAGTTTATGTGTGTGGAAGGGATGGGTGGACTTACACTTCTTGCTTGCCATCGGCTGCCCTCTTGAATTCGGCGTAGTCACCAAGGACGGTGTCTTCTTCTAGATCGACAGGAACGGTATATGCTTCGGTCGGACCGGGCTTGGAGCCTGTCACTGTGGTAAAGCCATATTTGCCGGTTGCGGAGGCCTTGGGTGGTGCAACACCAGATCCTGCGGCAGTGGGTTTTAGGTTAGAGTCTGGTTCATTGGTCTCTTTGGGTTCTTCCTTGGTTGGTTTGGCAGTCTCTGGACCCTTTCCTCCATCTGTCTCGTCTGGGGTATCGGGCTGATATAACTGGTCCGTATTGGCTGGCGTGGATGGGGAGGGTTCGGCGCCTGTACCTTTATCATCTTCATTGTCGGCCTTGTCTGACGCTACGACGGTAGGTTCCGCATCATTAGTGGCAGTTGGTCCATCGTCACCCCCGGTAGGGCTTGGTGCCACGATTCCGGCTCTGGAGTTTGTCGTCTGGTCTGATGGAGAGTCAGTGGCAGATTCAGTAGGAGATCCAGTGGCAGGTTCAGTAGCAGATTCATCAAGGGATTCAGTGGTAGGCTCCTGTTCAGTGGCAGGTTCATCAGGGGTTTCAGTTGTAGGCTCAGTGGCAGGCTCAGTG
>JAPFSC010000166.1:0-64639 GCA_030777805.1 Fusarium sp. MBC 364
CAGTGGCAGGCTCAGTGGCAGGTCCATCAGGCGGTTCAACGGCCGAGTCAGCAGAGGTCACTGTAGGTTCATCTGGAGTATCAGTGGCCGAGTCACTCGGAGTCACGGGAGGAAGTAGAGCCGGTGGATTAGAGGCCTCAGGAGTGGAAATTGACTCATCGCCAGTTCCAGTTGGTCCGGGTATAGCCTCTTCCGGCACGGAGTTCAAGGCATCACTTGGGATTGGTTCAGTCACGGTAGGCTCCTCACCGTTTGTATCTGTGGGTTCCGGGGCACTGGGCTCCGGCTCGGTACCTGTTCCAGAAGGCTCTGGCTCGGTGGCGGATGGTATAGGTTCGGTATCGGTAGGTTCAGGGCCGGTGGGTTCAACGTCGGTAGCAGCGGGAGTGTCGTCTATAACAGTAGGTACTTCGTCAGTAGGAGTAGGAGCCGGGGCATCGGCGGGTTCTGGTGTCTCGGTAGGGTCCGTGGGGGTCTGGACTGGGGAGGATTCGTCGGCCGGGGCTCGGTTACCATCTCCTGCGGTAGGTTGAGGATCGGTAGGCGTGTCGTCAGGGGGCGGTTGATTTCCATCACCATCGTCTCCGCCATCATCAACGCCGCCGTCATTACCACGTGTTGGAGTATCGGTTGAGGTGTTAGCAAGCGGCGTAATCGGACCCATCTGTTACTCACCAACTGGCGGTGCTGAAGGCACAGAGGCAGGTGCATCTCCTCCGGTCTCGACAGGAGGATCAACTGCGGGAGGATCGGCTACAGTAGCGACAGCATCTCCGCCTCCAGGTGCAGGCTCAGTTTGACAAAGACCTCTCTCAATGAGCAAGCCGAGAACAATGCCCTTCAACAAACGCATAGCGACTAAGAGGTTGTACGTGAAAGTGTATAAGCGTGAAGAAAGAGTTGCAGTTATGGTGATACAGACACTAACGTCGACACCATTATTTCTTTATACAAAGAGCTTCCAGGTATGTCTCTCCCCCTCTTAGCATCTAGACCGTCCATGGCGGCTTGTTTACATGCAGACATCCAGCCATCCTGCGCTAGTGTTCGGAGCTGAAAAGTGCAAATTCCCACCACCCAATGCCCTTTTAAACAACTCAGCCTTATGGGGCTTTGGCGAAGCCTAATCCAGCCAAGCCAGACAAGATCGGGATAGATTAGGCGAGATCTGAACGCCATAAATCGTACTTCTCCATCCCTTGGGCATTTTTTAACAGAGGCTTACTGTTCAGAGGAGGCACTTACCGCAATTAGACATTTCTATTGTTGTGAAACTTTGATCTTGATCATTCTCGGAAATGTCATCTACCGACACGGTCACCCGAATGAGGCCTAGAGTACGCCACGCTGAAATGCTTAAATACAAGGTTAAACAGGCCTCCGATCACTGGCATCGAGCCTCACGATTTTACGCAAAGACATTACTCTCCGTTTCTCCACGCAAGGATTTCTATTCGTCATGCATCAGCCACATTTGTCTCAGGAAGCCTCACCTTCCGTCGCCAAACGGAGAGGGCATATTCACAGACACAAATCCGTCTTTGACGCGCGTCGTTTCCTTTACGCTACGGAGTATGCCCAAGCAAGACAGAGTTTGTATTGTCAAGTGTAGGCTGTTCCGTTTGGGTGTGAATGAGCCGTCAGGGCATGACACCGGCGCGAGAACGGCAATCTTTGGTTACTGCTCTCAGCATTGGTATAAAGCCATTCTGCCATCTTAACCCAGCGCCATATGCCATGTGTCCTCAGCTGTTAGCGCGGTGCTCCGTAGGCGATAGGACTCTAGCTACCAGAGCAGTGTAAGGCTGAGCCGCCGCAGATGGAATAGCTTCTGATGAGGTGAGTAAAGAATCGCGTGCAATTGACATGTTGCTCTCTGTGAACCCCAAACTTCAATTCAGTTCAGTCGCTTGTGCGATGGAATATCGGCTTGGTTCTTATTAATTTTCATGTTAGGCAGCACGGCTTTCGAAAACACATGCGGCCAGTGACTCGTCGGCGTTGTTAGACTTTGTGCCAAACCTACTGATAACACATTCGCGCTGAGAGAACAGACTACAGAATTTGAGCTTAAAGGAACATGGTAATGAGACCAACTCGGAGTGGCTGCACTCAGCCTGTCAGTAGCTTTGACCTGGTTTGTTCTACGGTCAAGGGAATTGATGGCAACGAAATCATAGGAAACATATGGTAAAAAAGTATACACACAATCTTCCAAGGTTCGGAGTCGAGAATCGCGGGAACTATATAGATCAACAGAAGATGACGTCTAAGGTTGACATCCTTATTTAGAATAGAGTAGGACCCGCAACCTCGGCATTTGACACAAGCGAGCTTAGTATTGACGATCCCACATTCATGACTCGGCACGTCAGAAGGTTCAACTCCGGGGAAAGAACGTTCAGGAATGTGTTAAGTTATAGACTACTAACTGGTAATCTGCCCTCCATAGATATACATAAGATAATTCATTATCGTTACATTATTTACCATCAACTAATAGAGCCATTAACCAAATAGAAGCTGAGTTCGTACCCCAAGAAATCCGTCTTTCTCATGTAGAGAGAGTGGTCTCAATATCGGCTGCCTTTTGTGCTTTAAGAATCGTCTTGCCCGGGATGTGATGAAGGACGACATTGATAGCCTTTCGAGCTGTGTCTCCCTTGAGGGGTCAAGGGCGTGTAGATCAAGCATTCTTCTCCTCAGCCTCGGCCTCCCTCTTCGCACCAGGGCCGATAGGAGTAAGGACCTTAAGAGGGGCGTCATCAGTGCCGGCAGTAACACCAAGTCCCCCAAGAAGTGCAGAGAGGCCAGCGAGGTTGTCAGAGTTAACATCAACCAGATCGTTGAGAACCTGAGCATTTAGTTGTCTCTTTGCCTTTGTACCAGGGGCACCAGGGCCAATAGGTGTAAGGACCTTGAGAGGGGCGTCATCAGTGCCAGCAGTAACACCGAGCCCCCCAAGCAGTGCAGAGAGGCCAGCGAGATTGTCAGAGTTGACGTCAACCACATCGTTGAGAACCTGAGCGTTAAGCTGAGGAGTAGGGGCTGCGGATGCACTGATGGCCAGGGCTGCGAGGAGGAAAGAGAACTGCATGTTGATAGATGTTGAGGTGTGTTTGGGATAGGATTGGGTTGAAGGATTGGGAATTGAATTGGAAGCTGAGTGTTGTGGTTGTAAGCTGATGATTGCTGAGCTGTGTGATGATGAGTCTCTTTGGCAGGAAGATATCTAGATATTTATACACGAATTCTGTGGCAAGTTGAGAGCATGAAGAACATACTGACTCACGTCTTAACAGAGTGAAGCACATATTGACTCAAAGAGTCGTTATTCATGATGTGAACGGCTTGATGAGCCGAATTGATCAACACTCACTCTTGATCGTCACTCAACAAGACTGCATCTCTATGAGGGATGAGTGCCACAGTCATCATCAACATCTTGGCAGCAGGAGCTATAGCCCCTGGAAACTTGACGATGGTGGAGAGGAAAGTGCCGTGTCATGTCCAACGACGATCTCTTCGGTTTGTTCCAAACGGAGTTGCATGTTGCATGTCGTGCAGTAGAAATTGAGATATCGTGGGGCAAAGAGCTTTGAAGGTTTTCTTGATCGTCGAGGTGCAGATAACGATATCCAACCAAGATTTGATGCAGGAGCTTGAAAGTAGGGTCCTATGGAGACATCACAGACGAAAGCAAGCTAACAACCACATCGTGAGGGCAGGAGACAAATAGACTGCGGAATGGCTTACACCAGAATTTAGTTCTTTCATACCTAAATCTTCCCGCCATGTTTCTTGACCCCAAGATGAGGAGAGTTGAAGCTATAGCTAAGAGCTGCAGCTTAGATGATGTCGATCGTTCCTGCAGTGTTCTCAATGGAGTAATTTCGACATGTCTTGCATGTGCAACCTTGGAGACACTGACAAGACTCATCTGAAACCTTTCTGCAGTGCCGTTGACCATCCACGGAGGTGATCCGGGTATATGGGCCTAAAGGAAGATCTGCAACTTCACACAAAGACAGTTAGAGTTTAAACAAAGTTGGGAGGCAAGTGGGCCCAAGATTAAATCTGTTCACCAATTGACACTCCGAAAAACAGGCACTGTCTGCTTCTTTTGTTTATGTCTACCACACACCGGGATTTATAACACCCCGACGATGAAGATCTCCGGACAAGCCAGATCTTGGGTTTAGGCTATTGCCACATGCCGGAATGATCGACGTTTATTCGCTCTACCGGGTTGTTGGCACGATTGCCGAGTTTATGGTATCAGCGGCGTGGTCTAACCATGGATGTCCTGAGCGTGAAAGATTGGTATCTCTTGCGCTACCTGACTCCTGTGGATAGGAAGGAGGAGAGCTGGAGCTTGATGATCAGTGCCAAGATGGAGAGACAATTGAGTTTTGGACACGGACGATCAGTGGGAGCAGAACCAGTGCCAACTGCACATTTCTACATGTGAATGTCTGAGCGCAATCTCCCCTCACTTGCCGTCACTCCGTCGACTAAGACGCTGCTCCATCCGATACGTGCAATTGCGATGCTCTCAATTAAGGGGTAGTCTCAACTTCCTTAGTTTGAACTTCGTCTCCTTCGGCGTTGGTCGGGATGGCTTCAATTTACACCAAACGTTGAAATGTCATCAGCAGCGACGGCAAGCTCAGACGTCCGTACCTTTTTGGAAAACACTACAAGCCTAGTTTGGCGACCGGTTTCCGTTTGTAAGCCAAGAGTAATCTGAGCTTGCTTAGTCGGTACGCACCAGCGAGTAGTTGGCTCCCCAAAAACTGGCCAGGCGTTTGTGGCTTTTCTTGCGGGCTAATGACGATAGCTGCAGATCTACCGCAAGAGTTAGCGTAAAGTCGTTTCTGAGCTTGGAGTTGGAAGGGGACCAACGAAAGCACTTACTTAGTAGATAAGCCATGATTTGACTTTTGCTAGCAACAAGCCACCAAGAAGAGTAGAGAAACTCGTCCGTTACAGGATTATGATGCCATACTTGCGGCATTCTACTTGAAACTTCCAAGAAAGTACAAAGAAAATACTCCAAGCATTTGCGCAGAGGAATTAATGCTGGATTGCGTAGAAGGCGGTCTTGGTGGCTTCAATTCCCAGCTTACGCCAAGGGAGACTGTTGAAACCTTATTCAACGCGACTTCGTTGGTCTTTATCGATAACGGAGACCAGAAGTAGTACCACGCGGCACCGACGCCGGCGAGCACTTTTGTAGACTAATCCACGAGTCAATGAGGACTTTTTGGGAGAGAAGGTTTGGTTGTATTTGGTCTAGGGCTGAGAAGCTAGCTACCATGAACTGACCAAAGAGAGACGGACGGATTACTCGATCGGCCCGAGGCGCCCATTTCCAGACTAATCCCGTCGAGAGTGACTTCCCGTCGGGAAAATCCCGGTCAGCTGAGCCGTGGGAAACAGTTTGCCGGCAGCACACCAAGCGCCTGATAGAAAGGTCGAGTGGTAATTTTAGTATGAGTATGGTGCACTTAATCTGTCGCTTCCGAGACAGGATGGCGTAAGAGACTTTGCCTTGTAGGGTTGTATCCACGTATCCACGTGAGTAATGGCAACCTCTATTTGGTCTTCTTTGAGAGCAACTGCTTAAGGTTTTTCGAGATGCAGTTCTCAAAGGCAGACAGACACTACCACATGGTTTTGGGGGCAATATTGGAATCATTGGATAACAGAAATCTGTACTTGCAACCTAATAGCATACGGACATGCTGACCAAATATCCATGACAGGTGTTTTGATTTCTGGAGGGATGTATGTACCTCTTGCTGAGTACGCCTCTGCCGATCTCTCTATGCCGAGCTGTAAGTGCAAAAAACTAGATAGATAGTAAGGAGAGGATGACGAACCATACACAAGCGCGATAACGACTCCTCCGATCTATTTCACTAGATAGGGCGCGCGAAGCTGTCACTCCCTCCACGTTGATAATCTCTTGGCCCTACGAGGAAGACTGCTTCCTGCTATTCAATCGTGCGAGTAAGTGTTATATCCGTACAGCCGCGAAATGTCTTAAAGTGATCTGCTTATGTGGGGTACTATTGATTGGACCTGAAGAACGGGTCAGGGCGGCCGACTATGGTGGGTTGATCTTCATCTCGTCTACCTATCAGGTCATCTACTAGCTTACGGAATAGAGCACCACCGAGATATAATATCACCGGACATATAGTTTAGGCGAAGTTCACCCTTAGGCTATCGGGAATTGCACTCGATGAATGACTCTTTGCAAGACTCTTTGACTTTTGACGATGACATACCGATCAGAGGCCACAGCAACACATTGTCCCATCCCAGATTTCAACTCTCTACTTTTCTTTGCGAGGACCTTGTCGCTAGAGTATCCATCCCTCCTTGTGTAGGTATCCTAAGAACTAGCCAGGACAGTGGACATAGCTAACGGGACTCGCAAGTAGTGAGATCTAACCTTTAGGAGACAGTGGACTGGAGAGTCCTAACCTCGTTGAGTTGGTATTTTCGTGTACGTCAAGGCTTGAGCGGCTTCTTAGGGGATTTCCATGGCATTTCAGCCTTTTGACTAACATTTGGATAATAAAGGCCTCGTTATCAATCAAGATGTTGATTTACTGACTACATGACTGGAAACTTCATCTCACGATCCTAGAATATAGTACTTCACTCCTGTCATTGTCATCAGTCGTCGTCAGTAGAGTCTATAGCGGATATCATTGGATGACTAACCAGATTCCCCTCAGCGCAGCTATCAACGACAACTTCACTGTTTAGATATACTGTCTGATTGCATTGTCTCGACAGCCTTTAGAAAGATAGTATTGGACCTGAGTAAAGCACAGACTATGGGTATAGCTGAAACGGTCCTAGCTACGGGTGTCGTACGATAATCCACTTGCCTCTGGACCCCAGTTAACAGCCACACTTTCGTCCGGCCGGCAATCATTTTAACAACGATTTCTTTTCCAAAACTCGATCACTGGTATTGGGCATTTGTGTGTAAGTCGCGATCAAAAAGGAGGGCATGCAGACATTGTATGAACGTTCAACTAGAAAATAAGATATCTATGCTGGGTATCACTCTATACTGCATTCTTATTATTCTCATTCATAAAGCGTGTCATCTCCACAAGCTCAGCTGTGCTCGACGACGCATCCCCTGTCACTCGCGCTCCTCCATTGTAGGCGGAGTGTTCAGCCTGGTTGGATGTAATGTTTGGTGACTTTCCGTGCAATCTGGATGAGATAGAGCTGTGTCCATGCGAGGGATGGGAGCGGTTGTTGGAACTGTCGAGGCGAGGGAAGGTTTTGACGATAAGAAGTCGGAGATCAGGCATGCAGGCGCACCAGATGGCGACGTTGATTTCGATGACCGACCAGTAACATGTGTTAAAGAAGTCCCAGGTTGGGTTGTTGGATCTTCCAAACGCGATGAGGAACTGCAGTCTGATGATGGACACGACACTAACGAAGGTACCAACAAGGAACATCAGAGCAACAGCCAGCTTCCTTTGCCACTTCATCTGAAGTTGCAGCAGTTGAAAAACTGGTATCGCAAGTACCCAAAAGTCCATCGCGATGGAGACACCAGCCAGTGCCCACGCCAAAGGGTTGGTTCCGATGCAATGACCTTCATGTTCCTTATCCCATCCCGTCCAGAAGTAGCTGATAGGTTGGCATTGGGCAATGGCTAGGATAACAAAGACGACCATGCTGAGAGCGTTGAATGCTATCGTTCCCCATATTGTTCGTTGGACTGACCGCACGGGAAAGATCCGAAGGTAGAATAGCAGGACACAGATCTTAGTGAGGAAGACGTCGGTCGCGTAAAAGGTTTGGCCGATGTAGATGTACTAGATTCGTTGTTAGGTGACTGGCTTCACGATGAGAGAAGGTTTCTTACTTTGAGGAACTCGGTGATGCCATATCCGCCGACCATGTATGCATCTCTGCCAAATCCATTTCCGGAAACTGTTATTCGTAAGTATGTGTATAGATCGTTGAAGACGGGAGTGCGTACGGCCGAAGACACAACTGATGGTGTTGCCAATACTTGTAGCCAAGCAGACCACGATAAGGTAATCATCCAATCGCAGCGACCGTTCGAACCTGAGCTTTTGGAAAATTCGAGCGCAAACTACAATCACAGTGATTGCTGACATGACGACGTTGACGATGTCGAACTTTTTGTGGATGTCGCGGACGGGGAACTCGCATGCCGAGGCGGTCAGGTTCAGGGCGTCTACTTCAGTCAGCGACAGTTATTGGTGGTGGTGATGGGTAACACTCACACAATGCTTCCCTGGGCAAGCATTTGCTCATAATACAGCTTGCGGCAACTGTCTGTAAATCTGCATCGGCGCAGAGACACTCGATGTCGATACCGCATGTCGAGTTTGATGCCAATTCCAGTAGACAGCTCCCCTAGAACACCAAAGTCAGCCAATGCCAAGGCTCAAGATTTGCTTTTTTCGACGTACCGCGCAATCGGGGATCTGGGAGAGAAAGGCTGAGACATCGATACCCAGCGAGCGGCCAACGAGACACGACCACACGACCAACAACCACGACAAATGCATTGTCTTTCTCTCTTTAGACAACAGTGATTAGCATTGTTTGTTGATGATGGGAAACAGGGTTCAGAAATATGACAGATCGTGCTGATATTAAATGGCTGCCGTCCTTGAGTGGCGGCTCGGGCCAGCTCCTGCAATCTTGAACACTGAACACCTCCCTGCCCCCCTCCCCGCAGGTATTATCATGCGACCCCCATAAAATGGCCAATAGATCGCGACTCAGGTCATTTTAGTGCAGCACTAGCCGGGGATCGCCGCATGGACTGAAGGTTGGACCCCTTCATTCATTGGGTACGTGGCGCTTCTTGTGCAGAACCTGCTCACCCTGAGCTTCGATAGCCGCGAAAATCATCATGCCGATGACGACTCCACCTCTCTAGTTGACCACTAGCAACTTGCTAAAACCTTCTTTAGCTTCAAGCTAGATCGCTTAAGTGGAGCTACTGTCAAAGCGTGTAGAGCACCAAACGAGTCATGAAAGTTGATCTCGCCGAACTGCCTGATGAGAGCTCACCAGCCCCAGCCTACCAGCCAAGCCCTGATATTAATGGCTTGTCTTAGCAGACCCAAAAACGTGGGAACTGCCAAGGATACATGTTTCCAGAAGAAAAGGATTAATCAACTCGAATAGGAATAGTTCCCATCACCGCTTCCCTTAGTAACCCAGCCACATATCGCGAACGAAACCGAACGCGAGATACGTACTGTTTTGCCGCGGTATCACGTAAATGGCTTGAACAGATTTCTTTCCGAAAATTCGGGTAAGCAATACCCAATCTGTCAGTGGTATCCCGGTTCCCGGTGTTTTACTATTCTCGTTGAAACAACTCTGTCCTGATCTGTGCTGTGCTGCAGATAATAAAAGCACAACAATTGATCCGTGCAGGGCTGAAGAACAGTTGATCCGAGAGTCTTTTCCATTTTGAGCCACATCTACCGCGACATGTTTCATAACCCCGGCCGACTTCGCAACTTCAGATCAGCCCTACGTTTCAATGTTACGTAGGTGGTCTGGAGGGGTCTAACACAATGATCAGCGAACAAAACACGGGAGATGAACAATTTTACGAATTTCTCTAGTTGTGAGGCTCTGTCTATAGCTTCGCGGATCCAGGGCTAAAGCGTCGATCATGATAACCCTTACGCTACCCTGACTCTTGCCTATTCCACGCGGTGTGAACAAACCGCTTTACGGCCGAAGAGGGCGGGGAGCGGGCCGGCGCTTGACGCAAAGACATTTTAATACCAAGTCCGTCGATTCTTTGGTTTCCTACCCTGAGGCGGCTAAGTGGATATTAGTTTATTGAGTCGTCTGAACAACACTAGGACTTACTATCCCCTTACTAGGTGAGAAGCCGTTTTGGACTGAGCAATGGCCATGTTTCCTCTAGAGCTGCTCCGTCGTTCCAATAGAGACCCTAGGAACGGTTCCCCGGGAGATTATTTCCATGATATCGCGCGGTGATCGACCGGAAACCCATCGGGAAGGTTTCAAGGGACCTCAACAGAAGCCCATTAGGTTGAGCCCTACATTTAGCTTCATCGTTGCGCAATGGGATCTGCAGTTGTGATTTCGGCAGTAGATCCTATGCGGAGTGAAGATATAGCTAAGGTGATGCACAGATAATTAAATGAGACCTTAGGCTCGGAGGACTGGACATCCGAGTATGTTTCGAGTGTATCAACATAACGGCCACGTTTACAAGAAACAACGATTGTCGTGAATTAAATACGTTAAGCTTAATGAGATGCCGCGGCACAGCCCAATCTGGTTGATGACATCATCTCGGTTTCTTGTCTAGGGTAACAGCATTGCCATGTTGTCCACACATGGGATTTGATTAGACATGACATGCAGAACTGAAAAGCAATCTTTGTCAGCTGAGCAGCAAGTCTTTCAGGAAATCCTTGTCAGGTTTTATCTACTAGTAAAGTTAGTCATATACAAACCAGAATAGTAAGTTGCAGGAATGGTCCAGCCCTCTGAGGAATAAGAAACGAACAAAGAAATCCAGAAAGAAAATGTAGCTGTAGGGTAGCGCGGCTGCGATAAGAAAGCTGGCGATAAGCCTGATGACGATGAGGATAACATCACCTATCTTAGTGTCATACATGCAGCCAATAGTTGACAATTGCGAGACATCCATAATGGGTCTCCATAAATGGCCGTTGCGATAACCTCTGATAAGATAAGAGAGGAATTATCTTCCTATCGTGGAACAATGCTAAAAGCGATAAGCTGGAACTATTATGTTGTCTCTATCTGTATACCTCGAGACTCCCGCCTCACAAAACGTTGGATAAGATAAGCCCGAACGCCGGGATGCACAGGTCTAAGAAATGTCACTGCACATCTTGCTGCTGGCAAATTCGCTACATGCATATCCTTCCAAACATCAGGTGTCACTATCGGCGGAAAAGATGTGTAATATTGCGGAATTTAAACTTTAAAAACCCCTGCGACCTGGAATCCTTCGACCTGAACTCAAATATCAGCGCGAGGTGTCATGAAGTTGCACTTTTAAAGTCTTATTTCAATTCCCTTGCCCTTCCCCGCTTCCTTCAGCACAACATTGGATACAGGTTAGCAATGTCTCAGACATGCTGACCACTTTTCCAGGGTTCATTGGTTGACGCACGAGTCGCCAAGATGTTGATCGACACATGCTGTGGTGAGGCTGATTCGACGATGGAACTGCCGAAGGGTGGTCATTTAAAGGCATTCCATCCTGCCGAATTCCCGAAAACTTTAATGTAAAAGGAATTGCCACGCGACATGGCTGGCGTACCGGTATCAAAGGGTTTTGAGTTCTGTCGAAAGAAAGAAGAAAACAGCGATTGCAGTTACATAATAGCCAATAGTGAGGAATGTTGTGTTGACATAACGGTTAGTGTGACGAGAGAAAACGAACATGTGGACGTTGCAAGCGCCTCATGATCGGCTGCATCGGTAATGGCGTTCGCCGCTTCCATCTCAAATCAGAAGCATTCCAGACCGTCCGAGGCCGGGATGGTCAAAAAAATTCCCAGTCACGTGTAGAGCTTGATATAGAAAGATTACATACCAATTCCCAGACTCGATCTGTTTACAAATTAGTCTGGGCCCTTAACGTGAGTCCTGCAATTGATTCGTCTGTTAAGTTGCTGGTGGCTTCCATTGGAGCTGCCAGGGGAAAGTCATGTAAGAACGAGGCGTTGTATTTGCATATCGACGCGATCTCGACGTCGAGAAAATATTTGATGGGCAGTGAAAACGCGATGGAAAGCATGACCTCGACCTGGATGATTGACACCTGCAATGTGAGTACATTAGTCCCAAGCCCGTGCGAGACTGACAAATAACGTTCAGAAATTTATCGAGTTTCAGCTGGTTCCCCGAAGAAGCCATGACGCGGTCTTAGCACATCTTTTACACGAAACAAACCTAAACAGCATTGACGCCACGCTGTTGCAGCACTTGATTAGAATGATGGTAAGGACCACGCTATACTGCCTCTGCTGTTATTGACAGCATCCGGTCTTTGGGAGCTTTGGAATTCCTCGACTTCATCTCCCCGCCACGTTGTGGCATCTTGGTCTTCAACAACCGATGGTCAAGGGAAATGGATATTCGCCCTTGAGTCTCGAGTTACAGACTGCTGCGGATGTGACGTTTTATTTGAGGGATGCTGTGAGGCATGTTGCACATATGAGATGATACTGGCCAATTATCCGGTTCTGCTTGTTGTGAGGGACACGAGAGATGCCGGAGGGTCTGCCACACTTCCAGCGCATCGGATATCGATGAAGTCCCAACTCGCGTTCGGGTCACTGCTTGCAATGGGCTGCACGCTTAATGGGATACTGCGGATCTACGATGGGGAGGTGGGACAGTTTGTCACGACATACCATCTGTTCTGTGATGATACGATTAGCAGAGAACATTCTCCGCGTTCAGATTCATGTAAGTCTAAAAATGGTAAGATATCTTGTTATACACCCGAGCTGTAGTGATTCTATACACGATGTCCCTTGAAGCACAAATGCGAAATTCGTTCAAGACGGAAACCAGCCAAGCCAACACAGGCCGAAGTACCCTCGTTGTTCTAGTAACTAGTTGCACACAACCGCGTAGCTTTCATAGGACCTGTCGCCACTGGCACAGACCTCAGTCGACATATCGTGACGATTCATAGTACGAACAAGGTTGCTATAAGTCTCAACTGGCATTAAGTAAACTTATCAATCAAACAGAAAGCATGACGAGAACGCATACGTGTACATCCTTCGCCAAGATGCTTGGTCCAGATGGACTTGACAGGCTTGTCCGAAGGGAACTTCGTGCACTTGAATGTATCCTTGGCTGAGACTCTAATGCCACCGGTGATCTCGGCGCGTGTGCAACTCCGTTGATCAAAGATGTGGATTTCGGCGATGTCTTCAGATGGAGGGGTAGCTTGGGGAAAGACGACCAAGACGAGGAGGTTAAAAGACTTCATGGTCATGAGTTCATGTTGAGAAAAGATCTTCCTGAGAGAACTGAGCTGATTCAGATGATGAACAAGAAGCTTGTCAAGTAATTGATTGTAGATACGAAGATTCAACTCTACACTGGCATTGACGTTATATTTATATTCTGTGATGGCGATTCCTAATCTTGAATTGCCCTCTCATTGTGATGATCACCTCGTCTTTCGTGCTTGGAAGACGACTATGTTGGCGCATATCGTAATGAGGGCTATAGATCGTTTCGTGACTAAGACCACGTTCTCAAATTTAATCGTTGTTTATCCATAGATGATAGCGTAAGGCCGTGGTAAAGATGAATATAGCACTCCAAGACGTTCAACTACGCTGACAGATGACTTATGGACGCATACAACGGGCCAATCAGTGGAACGTAGCAGGACTCAGATCGGAGCTATTTGTGTCAAGACTACCGCAACGTCAAGACCAAGGTTGGGTAATAAAAGCTCCCGACGAGGCACACTGACCACCAATTGACAAACATGTCTCTATGAAAGGGTTGAGCATAGGATTATCAACAAAGTTGTTAGGGCTGAGCTGAGCCATGCAATAGTTACTTATGCACAAAGTGGTCATGGAAACGTGCCAAATGACGGAGTCTGGATGTCTATCAGCAGGCGTCAATCTTAAAGTAGAGGGGACCAGGTGATTTGAGCGGATGGCGAAGTGATATTGGTGCAAGGTATATATCCCAAAAGACGATTGATCATCCCGCTCGAGCCACTGATAACACGCTTCATAAAGCTCAAGAAGTCGCGGTTCGACCAAAAAGAAGTGATCAGCCATAGTATTGTCGACACAACGAAAGAATTCAATGAGAGCAACAAGAGTGAAGTCGGCATACATTGCTTCACATACCAGCGTCAGTAATATTCAATAACATGGACATGGGCCTGCCTTACGATGATAGCCAAGAAGATAAGGCCCTGGAGTCCGTGCAAGCGACTCTCCAATATCAAGGCACATAGCGTCAAGATGGTTCCAGAGATGTTGACTAACATGTTCAGTGTAATACAAATTAAGGCTCATACCGAATCGCTTTGCTCGTGTGGTCGAAAAGTACTCCCCATTAGACTCAGTAAGAACCTTAGGTAATAAATGAGCCCATAGTGGTCGACTAGCTATAAGTAGCCTTTCTGCCAGCTGCTCAACTTTGGCGGACTCTTTGGCTTCTAGTCGAAGTGACGGGAGACGAGAGCGCTTCTCTAGATCCTCGGCTATAGCTCGTGACCCCATTATGCCTTTCGTGGTTTCGCCCTCTTGGAAGATCATACAAGGTACGGTGTGCGGGCTCAATGGCGGTCTATTGGGTTCATCACTTGAACAAGCCTACGTGTGTACAGCCAGATAGTTGGAGTTTTGTCAATCTTTTCCCGTCAGAAACATCACGGACTTGGATTTATCCTCCAAGAGGTCTCGCCAGTGTAAAATCATTGATACCAAACCTGACGCTGATAGCTGTATGTTTGATGAAGGGGCCTGGATTCCCAAGGCAGGCATTGAGGAAAGCTATCAAGGCATCTATTGTTACACGGAGGAACAGTGGAGGAAGACAAGGCATGGCCTGCACGGGACCAAGTTTGGAGCAATAACGCAAACGAAAAACTATGGGATATCTCAAGCACAAGGTGCAATTTGGAAGAGCACCTCAGAACATTGATCACGCAAGTTCATATCTCTGGTTTCCGGGAAGCTCAGCAGCAAGCGAAGTACTCGCACCATCCATAATCTCAACGGGCCCTGACGATTTCCCCACGTCTTCAGGGCTGCGAGCTTTATATGGCGGAGCAGACAAGCCTTTATCGCACCAGCCATTGTTCGTATTGGTGACCGATGTACCTGTTGCTGTATTGTTTCTCTTCCTGGATCTCCATATAAAATAAGCTGTCAAGGATCCTACAACAATGATGACACCGAGTACGGCGCCTACCGCAATACCAGCTATTGCGCCAGACGACAATCCTTTGTGGTCCGATGATTCGGACGCTGAATCAGTGGTCGACGCGGAGATTTCGGATGATGTGGAGGAAGGGTTCTGTGGCGGTATCAATAACATACAGCAGCATTGGAAAGATTCCCAGGCTTTACTTCTGAGGCGGTCGTGCTATAAGCGCTATCATCCACGTTGGAGGCACTCGTCACCAGCCAATGCTGCGCACTCTGATACGGTCTGTCATCGACATCAGGGCTCATAAACACTGATCCGCTGGGCAGACATTCCATATGATATCCAGTGCCATTTTCCACGTTGATGAACCCATAGGTACTGTTTGACTTGAACTCGAGGATATCCCATTGTTGTGTCTCGTGATTCGTAGCGTTGCTCAAGCAAGGGCGTGTCTCCGTATCCTTTTCATCGAAATCGTCATGAAGGCAGACAGAGAGTTGTACATCCGCTCCAATTCGCGAATATCGAAGCGTGTATCGTCCGGGTTTTGATCCCATTGGTTGCTGATAACAAAAGTTTTAGTCGTGAGAAGTCAAGTAGTGGTGATAAGCCTACAAATTGCCAGAATACAGAGACATTCCCGTCATCTGTCTTCACCGGCCATACATGAAGGTTATCATCCTTCACTTTTGGGTCCTGGTCGATTTGTAGAATGGACCGCCAATTCGTTTTGTAGTCTTTGTCGACGTTCTGTTCCGTGAAATGGTACCAAACGTTGGGGTCAAGCTCAGTGGCTAGTGTAGGATCTGGCATCGTTGAGAATATGATCGTAAGCTCGGGAAGATTCCACAGAAACGACACGGAGGGGAGGCCCTGTGTATGAGTGTTGTACACACAATAGGGAGATGAGACGGCTGACCTCTTCTGCATGGCAAATTGCGGTTTGTGGATCGGCCGGTTTGACATAAAAATGCCCGACCTCTAATTTCACGACTAATTCAAAATACAACTAGCAATAGTTGCGTGGCGGCGGAGGAGTATGGTGGAGTTTCGGCTTTCCTTTCGACAAAGAGGATAATTTAACAGTTATAGTAGCCTTACTGAAACTTGAAAAGCAAACACCGCGCGCCAAATGTCTTCGTCAGCCAAGGTCAATTCCCATGGCTCTAGTTCTTAATTGAGATCAATCCATTCGACATAGTACCTCCATTAAAACACGAGTAGCGGATGACATAATTCTGAAACCTGTGCTTGGTGGTGTATTTACCACCATACCCTAGGGCCCTAATGTTGACGTAAAAGAGCCCGCTTCGTGCCGTTCTTAATCCACGGAACTCGGGGTATTTATCTTGTTCTATTAAAAAATTGAGAATGTGAAGATCCTAATGTCAAGGCGTACTTTACGATATTCTTACCTCGGGGACTGTGCATAGGACTTCGGCTTATCTATGTAATCGAGCGGAGAAACAGTAAAGATTGAAATGATAGATTTATAAATCCCGATCATATGCACAAAAGAGAAATTCTTTCAATCATTGATCACTACTTGTTATTATAGTCTTCTAGCATTTCTAAAGCCTTTTGTCAATATGAAGTTCACCATGATCCTCACCACCTTCTGGGTCGCAGCTGTTGCAGCTACACCAGCCGATAACGAACTGTTCAGTCGCAACGACTGTGGCAAAGGTGGAGCGTCTTACACACGACGAACGAACAGCAAATGCAGTTCTGGAAACGGAGGGCATACATACTGTGGATGTGATCGAACTGGCATTGTGAGTACACTAATTCCATTCTCCGCTGCATCCAGAAGCTTTTACACCGAACAGGTCAAATGCATCGGCGGCCACTGGAAAGAAATCAAGGATTGTCAAGCCCTTTCCGGTCATCAAAAGTGTTACGGGACTGGTACAGGTGCTCACTGTGGTGTTGCACTGACCCCCACTGGGAATGAGGTGGCCTATAAGGTGGCCTACTTGATCGTTTCGGACAGTCGGTGACACTATGCGGAGGGACAAACCAGCAATGGTATAGTTATTATTTATTGAGGGTAGAAGAAAATCCTATACCTCCTGTCGCTTCCTATTCTAAATGCCCCAATTAGGTTGATGAAGCAGTTGTAGCCTCACCAGCAGCAGAAGTTCCTGTAGCCGAAGCTGTCTGAGGAGCAGTACCAGTAGGAGTGGCAGTACCACTAGAACCACCACCACTACCACCACCAGAGCCACCACCCTTCACAACCTGAGCCTGCACAATTTGTCCAGCCTTGTTGAAGACAATATTGACAAGCGCACTAAGCTCTGCGTACTCATAAGTCTTCTGCGTAAGACCATTCTTAAGCGACTTCTCCTCGCCAGTGAATGTCATGTTCTGTTTGTAATCTCCAATAATAGAGTTGACAGCATCACCGCCAGCCTTGGTAACCTGCTGAACAATGTTGCCGAGGTTGTCAATCAGGAAGTTCAGCTTAGTGTCGCCTTGGGTAATGCTGCCGAGAAGACCGTCTACCGCACCGATGACACCTTCAACAATGTCGCCGACTGAGTCGAGAAGGTTGATCAGAGCGGGGTTGAGATCCAGTGACGAGAGAGTGCGGTTGACGATCTCAACGAGATGGCCTAGACGAACGACGAGTTCGAGCTCAGCCTCTACGTCGGCGATGGTGATGTTGACTTTCTCGATGCCGAGCTGGATACCGGCATTCAGCTGGACCAACTTAGCGATGTCGGCGTTGAGGTTGATGTCTACGTGGAGGTTGTCGACGTCGAGCTCAATACGGCCTACGGAGAGTTCGGGGACTTTCAGATGGACATCTGGAGGACCTTGAGAAGAGTTTCTTCCCATTGAGCCTCCGCCAGAGCCTCCTCCAGATCCTCCACCAGATCCTCCTGTTGGACTGGCAGTGCTGGTTTCGGTCTCAACGGGTGATGAAGTTGGGTCAATTGCGATGCTTTCTGCGGTAGTGGCAGGCTCAGTAGAATCAGGTGTTTGGGCTTGTGCCAGCCCGAAGCTGACCAGCGGCGCCAGCAAAAGAAGAGAAAAGCGCATGTTGATTGACTGTACAAAAATGAATGAATGTTGGTGATGATAGGAATCGCGACAGCGACGATGAAAGTTGTTTGGGGAATCTGCTTTTCCTTTTGCTCAAGACAGTCCACAAAGCATAAGTGGAACCTTAGCGCACTGCCCTTGCAATCTCCGCGTTGCAGAATACCGTCGGCCTTATGAGCTTATTTGGCGTTCTATATTGTCGGCTATAATGTTGCATTTAGCTAGACGAGACGAACAAAACCGGATTTTTATGTGACAAAGAAATTACTGTTTTCTCGAATGGGGACTCTGAGGAGAAAAGATCGAGATTTTCACTCATGCATTGACGCAGGTACAGGGGATTGTCGGAAATACAGCCGTATACAAACTGTGATAGGTCAGACTAGTTCCACTCGAGGAGATTTCTCCTGCATTACGCATGGGGTAGCATGAAACCTGGGCTGATGTGACATGGAGCCGGATCTTACTAGCTGGGCATTGATGCCGTTTCAAGAGATAGGGTGGTATTCGTCTAATGCTAAATCAGCCAATACTGCGGGTTGATAGATACTGGAGGGTATTGTGCCTTTTCTTTTCGCCATCCCATCTCTGTCTTCATCCAGTCCCTCTTTTTCATCCTCACCTTTACACTCCTTTCAAATCATCACAATGAGACACTTCACAGTATTTGGAGCTCTTGCTCTAGCCTCTTTCGCAGCCGCAAAGGCCAAAGGCGATGGTTATTACGGCTACAAACTCAACCGTCGGGGCGACGATGAATCCGCCATCTACGAAACAGAAAACACCAACAGCGGCGTTGCGCCTCTGAACGAGGAGCCAGACGTCTACCTGAACGCAAATGTCTCCGTTGGAGAGATCTCAGTTGAAGTACAGAACATCACTGCCAAGATCAACCTTGACGCAAAGGTTCTCAATCTGCTCAACTTCAACGCTGGTGTTGATCTCGGTATTGACCGGGTCAAGCTTGGTATCTACAATGTCACTGCCAAGGTTGAGCTCGAGGCGCGCTTGGGAAATATCCTGCGTATGGTTGATGATGTTCTTGAGAGTATTGATTTGAACCCCATCATTGCTACTCTTGGAGATGGTGTCAAGGATATTGTTGGGGAGGTTGGCGAGGGTGTTGGCGACATCATTGGTGGAGGCAGCGGCGGCTCTGGAGAAGATGCCGAAGCAAACGAGAAGCGAGACCTCACCATCCGTCTCGAGAACAACATCCTCTACTCAATGAACGACTTCTCCGGCTCAGCCCACACAAACCGTGTTCTCACCCAAGACGGCTTCCTCTACAACATCTACCTCGACAATCAAGGCCGCGAGAAGAACCGCAAGGAAGTCGGATACTACGCCAAAGACATGAAGTTCACTGGCCACAACAGGACCATCACTGTTGATGGAGGTGTCGAGTACGAGCTGCAGTACACGTACTCGCCTTACTACGGTCTCAATGCTTATTGTAACATTTACACTGATCCTGCGGGCAAGGTTTTGAGGACCAAGATTGTGGCTGAGGCTGAGGGCGGTGGTGCTGCTACTATTGCTAATGAGGAGCAGGATTTGTAAGGGAGGTATACTAGGTTTAATACAGTTATGAGTTTGAGTATAAACGAACGATTCCTGGCCGATGCTATGAATGTCACCCATCTTGCCGCATAATTAATTACCTTGGTCTGGTATTCCGAGTCAATCAGGATCAAGGGTATGGCTGAGGCTTGAGTTGTGAGATATTTCTTCTCCAATCCGACGGATTTCCAGTGTGAGGCAACGCAGTTTGATAGATCTTTGCGCAGGCGGGGGGAAGGTTGTTGAAGCGGAGATTGCGTTTTCTGCGATTATGACTTCGCTGCAGTGCACGTGGAACTCGCTACCTTGGAAGGGGAGGACATTGCCATATGAAGTGGTCGATGGGCTTTCACAGCAGGTGTCATATGTACCTGAAGGCTCGCACGATTATGCGATGGTGGGATTGAGAATGATGCCAGAACGGCTAGATAGACTATTATAAGGAAATGAAACGTTATGTTTGATGACGGTGAAATCTTAAGACAATTGCCTTTGAATGGGTAGATAGGATAGTATTTTCTGGGGCTTGTTGTCTTGCTTAAGTCATCTTACCAGGAATTACGCGTCTCTAACATGGGGTTCGGAATGCAGGGGACGATCCAAACATCTCACATCCGGCTGTTGACAATAGACCAATTCCAATTAGCTTACCACCGATCATCAGCGCTGATGCCAGGTAGATCATACCCAATAAGATATATTTGAGGTTACTATCAAGACCTGCATCCAAAATGGATATTATGCAGAGACTACTGGTTTTCAATTCTGCACTCACATCATAGAGTGTCCGCTTCAAGGATCACGACTGGCGGTCGACGGTCTGATTGTAAAGACTTTAGGTACAGGAGCAAAGACATTATCCAACCCTCAAACAAGACCTCTAGTTGTCATTTTGCTCATTTACCTTGACCCCATTGAGTCCCTTGAGCTCATCATAAGCTTCCTGACTGACCCTTGTTATACACGTTAGATGGTTCATTGATGATAGGAAGGCTGGTCTTACTCTGGGCCGACAATCATAGGAGGAAAGGTCTTGATGTAAGGATACTCAAATGTTCCAGTATCCTTTTTGAGTATTCTGGAAGCCTGTCAGTGGCAACATCAACGGTATGGAGCACAGAAAAAGGCCGCACTTACTCATTGATCTTATCCCTGTTGTCCTCCCAGCTGTCAGGATCTTCAAAAGCAATCATGATTTTCTAGAAAACTATCAGCATTATAACAGGGCAAGCGAAGGGAGTCAGATCAATCGCACATGTTTATTGCCACTCATGATGCCGCGTTGAGATATAATAATTTGGGATAAGATATGTTGGTTTCAGAATAAAGGTTACAAATGAGACAATGCTGTAACTGTAGAATACATCACTATAAATATACAGACATGCTCTAATACTGGGTTTTGCTGAAACGTCATCATGTATCATAGACCTTTTGCAGTACCAGAAGATCTGAACTGTGCATTAGATATGGAGTGTGTTACTTGCAGCTATTAATGCAGCTGAAAAATCAACCTTTATTGCCTCTTACTTAGACAATCGTCATAATGAACTATAAACCCAAGCCGCTTGATCTTGATTGCTTGCTAAGAATTTAAAAATTATCAACTGAAAGTATCAATTGACGCTTGCAAGAAATACGTAGGCTAGTGAACTCTTTTCGGGTCTTGATCGCGTATAATGCAAGGGCTTACGCCGGTTTACCACCTATTCCAGAGGTAAGCACATGCTAGAATCGAGAAGCTACAATACGACCAATTGGGTTTGTCGTCAGCGGCGAGCTGAAAAGTCAGAAACTGGATTTCTGTATACCTCATAGAGTCCCGTAGTAGCCCGTGAGATTAAGCAAGCCCTGTGAGTTCAGAACCCCTCAATTAGAATCCGTCATTAGGCTAAAAAGAAACAAACGTATCGAGGCAAATCGCGTTGCTCCGTTGGCATCCACGAGGCTTGCTCAATCTCATAAGTTATTACGGTACATAATCAACAGACCAGACAAGACAGCGAATACTCCGACTCTCCAACTTGCACTTGGTGGCGTTGATGGAAAGTACCGTGTCACTCCACAGCCGCCGAGCTGCCCCAGTAAGTCTACACTCTCTGGAAACGTCTGCAATGCACATGCACCTCCAAATTGTCCAGAAAAGACAACTTTGCAAGACTGCGTTTCGGAACAAGCTCCTATCAGTTTGTACAATCACAAACCCCACAACGGGAACTCTCTCACTAAACGGTCGGCAGTTTCCTACGTCCCGAAAGCTTTGCCACTATCAATAAGCCACCATGCCGCACTGAACGACCCGGAGACACAACAAATGCGTGTCTGGGTCAGAGACCAAGTGTACACTTCCATTTGATGTCTCATTTGCCCAGTGTCCTTGTCCATGCCCGCCCAAATGTAAAGCTGGCACTACCCGTGAACACGCAAATGTATATACACGTTCCCAGAAGCCAGTCACAGTTGACAAGCACCATCCCACAAGCATCACCATTATCAATTGGTATTTCCACACCAAAAAGGTTAACTCACTCTACTCCTTTCTATCTTTATCCAAATCCTCCTCAGCCTCATAAATACACAGGCTACACAAATCTCCCACCCTAGGCCCAAATCACCACATCTCTATAATTTGATGAGAAACATGATAGCTCCGTGATTGAAGTAAACAACATCAATACTTTCAACTACAAACTGGGCTGCGCAGCCATTCGTCCTGGTACTATAATGTCCACCATGCACATACAGATCCTCTCCATCATATGACTGTAGAGTGTCAACTTTGGGTTCTTCAGTCATAGTGGTGTCGTTCAGCAGAGTTGCTGTGGTACTGTTGGCGAAGGGGCTGTTACTCGCCAGGCTGGGGAAGAAAGAAGGTTATGCTGCGGTGCAGAATGATCCTCCCGTGCAGGATCCTGTAAAAGCACAGGAGCCGCTTGCGACAGAAGAGATTGATCAACCTGTTCAGCGTATGATTCAGGCAAATCATGTCGCCAGCGACCATGTGGAGAGTCATGAATAAGACGACCATAATAAGCACGATGAGCATGAGGATCACGAGAAAGATCGTGATAATTTGGTAGACGGCGAACATCATGAGTAGAGTGGTGCGATGATTGGGACTTATGAGGAAGTAGCTGCTGGGGAAGGACTTACGGGAGCTTGTATCGGAGGATGGAAAGAACAATACTATGTTGTGTTATTCATGGTTCATAATTAACCCGAGTTCGAGCGATAGCACATTACTGACGAAGACAATGCGTGGTCAAAAGAAGCTTTAATTCATAGACTCAATACCGATAAGTAAAGTAGACTCCCTGTGACAACCCTATCTTACGAGTGCTTAGATGCGGCCTGCCCAATCCGGTTTGGTCAGCTAGCCCAGGCTGTAAGCACTTCGTATTGCTGGAGCTGCCTAGCCTTGGCAAACCACATCCCGTATACATTAGATATGCAATGTTGGCAGACGGTATGTGAAGAGCCTCGGTCCCGCTATTGCTCGCTTACTCTTACCGTAAGCTGCAAGCTAGAGTAGACAATTGCCGCGCATGGAGGGGCAATGCAGGGGCAAAAGCCAACGTTTAAGTCTATGTCCACGGTGCGGCTGTTGTAAGGTCTGGACCTGAACGGCCAACTGTGGCTGAATATCAGATGAATGGGCGGCGTTGAACGCTAGACCAGGGACAAGCCACAATATTCGTCGTGTGTTTTCACGTTAATAGTTATACTGACACTGCTAGAAGAGTGGTATCAAACAGACAGAGCGATCAGACACGTGGATTGGGACAGGTAGAGCTTTGTTCGGATTCTGGTGGAAGGAACAGTTCAAGGTTCTTAAGCTTAACAGAGTTAATTCTAAATATAGCACTTGAAAGCTCATCTCTCAGCGTTCCAGTTCAGTTCTATGGACGCTAAGCACCCTAGT
Organism: Fusarium sp. MBC 364; assembly: GCA_030777805.1. Classification (NCBI taxonomy): domain Eukaryota; kingdom Fungi; phylum Ascomycota; class Sordariomycetes; order Hypocreales; family Nectriaceae; genus Fusarium; species Fusarium sp. MBC 364. The sequence goes on from JAPFSC010000166.1 coordinate 23,516, forward strand.
ATGAAGTTAATTGCCGGTGGAATGTGATCTTCAGCTCTACACATTTTCTCTCTAAGCATTAACAGCCTTCCTTCCAATCTCGACAGCAGCTCAATGGAGCGACCCAGTTCACATCAATTGTTGCAAGTAAGAGTCACTGGTGAGATCCAAGAGGCGACTGATGTATTGAATAATCACTTTTAAGTTGTCCCATGAGAATGCTGATGCAAACTGGCAGACCGTCGTATCACATAGCTAAGCAGTTGCTGTCCGGATTAGGAAATCCAATGGAGGAGGCGGATACCACGGCACGAGGCGCGAAGGTTAATTGTGCCTGCCTCAAGGCACGATGCATAACGGCACGTGGACTGATCGACGCATTGGGATTAGTTCAGGGCCCTGAACGAGCTGTCACCTGAGAGCCTTCACTGCAAACTGGTTGACTTGACGAGGGAATACGAAGAGTCAATTGCTCGCGTAGGAGTTAGTTCGACGCTATGTTGAGGAGGGGCTCGTATCAAAAGTTCTCGATATGCCTCGGGCTTTTCTCAAGACATGTATAAAACTGTAGCTATGTCGCAGGTATTTCTATCAAACCAGAACAGCATCTCCATCATCTCTCATTCTTTACCCCACTATCACTACCACACATAGTCACCAACATGAAGTTCAGCATCCTCGCCGCTTTCACCGCCATGATTGGTAGCACTGCCGCCGCCAACCAGGCCGTTGTTATTAACAACTGTCCCACCACCATTTATGTTCAATCTTGGCCTTACAACGGAGGTTCCCCAGGACCTCTGGTTGCTCTCCACCCTGGCAAGAAGTTTGCTGAGAATATGCGATACTCTGGCTCGGTCAGTCGCACCCTTCCCTTCACTTCCATATTCCCTCTTTGAGTTACTGCTGACACAATGGGCATCCTGTAGACCGTCAAGATCGCCACCACCAGGTCTCTCTCGAAGCCTTTGTTCTTTGGATATTCTTCTAGCTCCAGCCCCGACTATGTCTATTGTAAGTCCACACCTGTCATTGTCGAAGAGTCTTGTACTGACATTGCCCTCCAGACGAGTTCAGCACCCAGTGGGGCAACCCCTTCGCCAACAAGCACAACATTCTGAGTCCCAGCAGGAGCTGCAAGAAGTTTGACTGCCGTCCCGGACAGGCTGGCTGCTACAGTACTCCGGGTATGAAGAAGGTTTTCGGATGCCCTAGCCCTACCACTGTTACTGCTACTATCTGCGCCAAGTAGTAGTTGACATTGAACATCCGTCTGTGCTTACACTATGCTTAGTTTTCAAGTCGCTGAGAGGCATTGTCTAGCACTAGCGTATAAGATGATGTGGGTATATGAAAGTAGATAAAAAGGTATCTACTTAAACAGGAATAAATTACTATATCTTACAACTAGCTGTCTCTGGGCCTGATAATTACGTTTGTGCTTCTATAAACTACATGCTCTGTTTAGAAATAGAAAGCAAGAAGGCAACCTTGAAGTCTGAGATCGTTTGGTATAGCGGTGGCTGATACCGTAGAAACTTATGAGATTGGGAACGCCCTGTGGATATATCTTTTGGTATAAATGAGCTTTTTTAGCGCTCTTATCGCATCTTTATTCTAATCTAGTCCAATAAAGGACCTTTGAACTCTAAAAACGAATCAAAGTCAAACACTGCCAGATAGTCATCGGAGTTGAGCGGATTAACGAGTTCCATTCCGCCGCCATCAAATAGTGGCCCAAACGAGTTGCCCATTCCCATCAAATGGTTAGCACCGGGCAAGTGGCCAGCTGACTCATCAACCAAATCTAATCTTGCACCGTTTTCAAGAAGCAGCTCTCGGACCGCCGTTTCGCCCTTTCTTATCGCAAATTGCAATGGTGTCTCAAGGTTTTTATTCGTAGCGTTGATGTCTACACCCTTTTTGATAAGAAACTCTACCACTGCAGCATGACCGCCCATGGAGGCTAGATGTAAAGGCGTATCTCCTGTTCTGTATATAACGTGGCTGGTAGTAGTGACAGCATAGAGACGTTGAACAATTGGAAGCGCCCCAAGTGCGCAAGCGGCATGGAGCGGCAGGGCTCCTCCCGCATCGCGGGCGTTTGGGTCAGCTTTTCCTGAAGACAGCAAGGTATCTAAGCAAGGCAAATGCGCTTTCGACACGGCAAGCGCGAGAGGCCCGTCGAAGATAGTCGCGTCGAGGGCTTCTGCGAGGTATGCTACAGCTGTGACCTTTTTTGCCTCGATAGCGAAGAGCAGAAGGTCTTCTGAGTGTTTGGGAGACGCTGTGCGGAGCAGGTGGGCCATGATTGCCTGTGGGAATGGGTCTAGCATAGCACAGTCCACCAGTGTGGGGTAGTCAGGACGACCCTGTTTCAGTGAGGGGCTGTTGTGATTGCACAGAAAGGTGACCATTTCAAGGTCCCGGTTCGCGACAGCTATGCCCAATAGACTTCCGGTCTGCCCCTTCCCAACACTAAAATTGACAATAGCATGGACATTTGCTCCTATCTCTGTCAAGTATTGGACTATGTGTAAATGGCCATTCCGTACTGCGAGCTCTAAAAAGGGTTTGCCCCGCTTGCTGTGGAAGTTTGGGCCGAAACCAAATTCCTCCATCAAATCCTTCACCTTATCCAGGTCTCCCATTCGCACAGCTTCCAGGATGTCGTTGTGGCCAGGGGTGTGCCGTTTCGCCGTGGGAAATAGTAAAGCTTCTTCTTTAGGGTGCCATCTTCTGGCGTGGGTTTTGAGTTCAGTCTGTGTCCCAAACCCAACCTCGGTAGCATGGCATCCCTGATGTTCGCAGGTGAAGGGCAACTCGTGTTGGTTGATATGAGTCCTTTGCTGTTGTGTGTCTTCGAAACCACGGCTGAAAAACTCACACCATGGCTTGCGGCATTTGTATCGCCATAGTCCATAAAGAGCTAAACCAGCTTCCTTGGGTTCGCATGATTGATTGATGAGTACTTCGATTGCGTATCTGACTGCAACCGCCCTCATTTCGTAAGTTCTCACGGAGTCCCAGTCTCGGAGGTTCTGTGGAATACCTTCAAGTTTTCTCTTTAGGTACTGGATTCCCTTTGACGAATCATCGTAAGCTCCAGTTTGTCCGATCTCTCCAGTCTCTGTGGCCAGGCGATCAGCAGTTTGCAAAACCTTCCAGGCTAGCTCAGTATCCAGTTCCGAGGTGGAGAGAACCTGCTGAACATGTTTCCACCAGAAAGCGACGGCGTAGTCATGGAAACCGTAATAGCCCTTGGAAGCATAATCTTGTATGTCTACCTTCGGAAGTCCCGGCGTAAGTGGCCGGGATATCATGTATTCTGCGCAGAAGAGAGCCATCTTAGCATTTTCAGTCTGGAGACCAATCTCCTTGGTTTGCACCAAATGTCTATGAGCAATCTAGTATCAGCTTCAAACATGCTTTGTAAAGTGACCAACGGGACTCAGAAGGAATGTGGATTAGGAGACTTACATTTTGGCTGTGGTGTGGACAAGATCGATAATCTCTTCGCCCTCTGATGGTACCGACGGGTCGAGATAGCTGACGTCGACGAGAGAGCTGCAGATTTCCTTGCAACCTACCACAAGCTTTCGATCAATATCTGCTTCCCCTTTACTTGCATCGATACAAAACCTGCTTTGAATCTCTCTCCAATGCAAGGGGCGGCAAGCACTCATGATCATTCCAAGGATGTCTTTTGCGACGGCTCTCTCGGCTTTGTTGGGGTTTCGAAGCACCCGAACAACAACACGTTCGTATCTACCATTCTATTAGCTACTGTGAACTCAGTCAGATGCGTTCAAAAGTCCCTTACGCTTGTTCAAGCCCCTCAGGAAACGTTTCAGTCTTCAATTCTTGTTTCAAGTTATACTTTGAAGTTTGGGAGACAAGGTTATTGAGGACGAGCTGCGCGTATAGAAACATCCCTACGTTGAAGTTTAGCGAATATTGTTCAAGTAGACTACACGGAGAGGGGGACATACCGCCAGCCTTTGACGTGACACGTGAAGCGATGTCCTGCTCGGTTCCAGGGTCCAAAGAGAACCTTTCTCGAATTTTGATGGCCATAATCGCCGTGAACGCCTCGATATCCTGGTCATGCCCTGGAGATGTCTCCAAGTCAACTCTTGTGTAATGGGACATCTGGCTTTCAAGAATTCCATCCCGTTGTCCGGATATGAAAAGGCGGATATTGAAGTCGGTGTTTATTGAAGATCCATCTTGTGTTGACATGATCCTGTCAAACCACTCCAAGACTCTGGACGATTCTGTACACTCATCCAACCCATCAATGATAATGAAACATCGCGATTGTGACTGAAGCGCCATTGAGACATGACGGGAGACCTCATCAAAGGATTGAAATTGTCGAGGTTCGGCAGAACGACAAGCTTGATAGACGTGATCAAGCAAGCTCTCGTCTTGAGCAACTAGCTGTTCCAGTAATGAAAGGAGCATGGACAGCAACGAGCCTTTCTCAGGTTGATGATGTTTGAAGTAGAAGTACAATACAGAGAAACTGTTAGCCGCACCGTTACCGGAAGACCGTCGTTCCTTAAGATGACCAATTATACTAGACGTAAGAACAGTTTTGCCTGATACAAGTTAGCTGTCAGTTGATTGACTCTGTGTGTGTAGTGGTCGCACCGGCGCCAGGTATACCACTCAAGTAGACTTTTCCATTAGCCTTGGAACTGTGGTCAAGCCACTCCGAAACAAGAGGATGGCTAAGGATCCAGTGGCCTGATGTGTTCTGGAATCGTTTCTGTGATGCGATTTCGTAGTCCTCGTGGTAGTTCGGGGCGTTAATTTTGCTCTCAACGGTGCTGTACTGCTGATCGATTCGACTTTGATGGGCAATTAAGTCCCTCTCAGCATCCCTCTGGTCTCTCTCTTGCATTTGTCTATGCAAGTGATCAAGTTTATCTTGGATTGAATGTCCTTGCTTTTGTGTTTCTTCCATGACAGCGGTAAGTTTCTCCTCTGACAGCATGGTCCTGTGCCTCTCAAGACTTTTCAATATAGGATCGAATTGAGTCTTGAACGTCTTCCAGGCGGAATGAAACAACGCTTTCCAGCCTAGGGATGTAAGCCTAGTACGATAAGAACAATAAAGATGAGCACTCACCTGGCCGAGCAAATACATCAAGAGCATTGCTGTGAAACTCAAGGATATCGCAGTAATAAGATTCAAGATGGGTATGGACGTAAGGATATTTCTTATAAATCTGCTCGTAGCGAGTGAGGTCTGGTAGAACCTCTCCAACTTGCCCATAAACACCAAGCAGACTGTCAAGGGAATCAATCCAATTACTTGCTGCCTGGATATTGGACGTTAGCTATAACTCAAAATCGTCGTAAGCACTTACAAGCAGGAGGAATTTGACGGGGCCCTGTTCTTCGTAATTAGCGTCTACATCATCGGATTGAAGGAATGCACTATCCACGCACCCAGATTAATGCCACGCCGTTGTGAAGATTAAGGAACACCTCAACGACTTTACCCAAATGGTTCATCCCTTCGACGAACTTGGAGAGGCGATCCATGTTTCTCAAGCGTCGCTGGGATCCGTGACGGTCCTGGATATGTCTGATCTGGTCTCTGACGTCGTCTATTGTACACTTTGCGAAATGTTCCGCCTGGGCTCTGTTGAGGCGGCTTTTGAACTTGGCAACAGCCTTGTCGAATGCGAGGTTAGAAGCTGTACCTGTCTCAGTTGCACCAGCAGATGGCGATGTCTGAGGTAGTGATGAAGCCATCGCGTCGTACTATCATTACAATGCCTTTGTCGGATATCCCTTGGTTTACATGAAATTCTTGCCTTGACTTGCATGCAGGAAATGATAGATCTATAGGAAAAAGTTTTCCATGGATTGACAAGGCACATTCAGTTTGTTTTGGCTGACATGGGTTTGGTGGCTGAGCCCACACCGCCACCACCAACCAGCTCACATCTGAGACAAGTATTGGCGGTTGTATGGGTTTCATTGGCCAGCTATATAGGCTATGCAGACAAGGCTCTCCACGTAGGACTTCCCCGCTGTTGATTGTTTACCTATGATTTGAAGCCCAGAGGCCTCTTTCTCCCAGTCACAACGGATGTACGCTCGGTTCTGGAGAATTACCCTTTCTTGGTTCTATAGCGAAATGTCGTCGAAACGCCAACTTGCTACTCACGATGGCGCAGATAACTCGATCGCAAAACGACAACACCTAGAGCTCCTTCTAGAAAGCACAAGCTCAACCTTTGCTGGTTCTACTACTAGCGAGAGGCCGAACTCTGCATGGCCCATTGACTACATGGATACCACGTCTCCAAGCACTCAATCAATTGCACCCCAACCAATATGCTTCGGTACAGTGCGTTCACCTTTCTTCGTTTTTGATATCGAATCAAGATGCTCATGCCGCCTTATATAGCTTTGTGAGGTACAGGCCAAATCGACTGGCACATTGACCGGTAGATCCGCTGCACAACCTAACGCAAATCGATGCCTGGGAGCTGGAGCATCAGAGTTCTTCCTACTCGACATTTATTTGCAAGAGAGTACCTACGGTTTCGTAATACCTAGCGGAAACACCTTTGTGATGATTGACCTTATCACAGCAGAGAAGCTGGATGTTTTTAAAGAAATGGCTGTATTCAGTAAAGCCGTAGTTGAGGCAAGACTCTTGCGCCAGCTCTCAAAAACGACAAAGAAGTCTTTAGAAATATCCGTGAATATTTATGGGCCAGAGTCGGATGCTCGCGATATTGGACATCAACTGTCTAATGTTGGAGCGTTCTTGCAGCATCCGTTTTACCTCGAGGAAGGCGTAGAATACCTGAACCCGCAGTTCTTTGATCTTCAAGACGGACCAAGATACATGACCCATTTGGTTGGTATGCACGCATCGAAATTTCAGGTCATGAAGTTCTCAAATGCCGTGGAAGTCACATTGGCTTCTCTCGACCATGGTATGCCAGCCTTGGCTATCAATGACCTGGATATCGTTCTATCGGATGATCTCATAACTCCCCTACAAGAGTGAGTTTGGTGGCACCTACACTGTACATCAACGAGACTGACAGGTGTAGCCACCAGAAAGTTGCCTTATCGTTCATCCAACGCCGCGAGAATTCCGAGTACTGCCAGCAGGTTGCTAGGGAGCTTCTCTTCCATACCCGCATCCCGTAAGCGCATAACCGGCCTCACGTAATTCAGAACTACTAACCTTGAAGTAGGCCACGCAACGCGATTCCGGCGTTTGCATTAGGTGGAATATTGGCAGATGTAATGGGTCTCGGTAAAACACTCACGATTCTAGCTTCAATTCACCTTACGAGGCTCGCAGCGGAGAATTTCCAAAATGCCAACACGGCCGTGGGCATGGACCAACCGACCTATTCTCGGACAAGTGCAACTCTAGTAGTTGTTACATCAACCCGTGAGTATCTCAGACGACAGACAAATGGACAGACCCATTGACTAGGCATATAAAGAGGTCATGGAAGTCTGGCGATCTGAAGTGTCAAGGTAAATAGTTGGTATCTTAAGTATATACCGGCAACTAGACCTAACCAAGAACAGGCATTTTAGAACTGGATCACTACGCGTTTATACCTTCCACGGGGATTCGCGACCAACTCAACCAGCCGCTTTGATGGATTACGATATTGTTTTAACTACATTTGCGACCATTGTTTCTGATTGCAAACGTCGCAAGGTCCTTCAAAGCCTGGAATGGTTCAGAGTTGTTCTCGATGAGGGTACGTGTCTGCCACCAGTGTCTTCTCCAGCGTGCTACATTTTACTGACCAAGATACCAGCCCATTGGATTCGGAATCCAAGTTCCAAGCAATTCAAGGCCGTGGAGGGTCTGGTCACAGAACGGAGATGGTGCATGTCGGGGACTCCAATTCAAAATTGTATCAATGACTTAGTGTCGCTTTTGCGATTTCTGAAGTTCGAGCCATTTTCGAATATGGATGTCTTCCGGAAACATATCCTTGAGCCGCTCCAGGCCGCAACTCTTCTTGAGTCAGCCAACCCTCTCCAGGTGCTGCTTCAGGGCTTTTGTCTGAGACGGACAGAGAAGTATCTGAATCTCCCCCCGGCAGACTATGAGCTTGTAACATTATCACTCCACCCCGACGAACAGGCATTGTACAACGATGTGTTCCGGAAGTATCGGCGGGAGCTGGACGAGCTTGTCAGCAGTCTAACAAAATTGGATAAGAAAAGGACTACGCTACGCTTTTCTATGATATCAGAGTTGAGAAGGCTTTGCAATCACGGTACACTGCTTGAACCTCCAAGGGCGTTGGGTGACGTGAGTACCCACGCGTCCTGTGACTACTGCAATGCGGCCGAGAAAGACAATATGGCAAAGTTGAACGGGGACTCTATATGCCCAGAGTGCGATCGATCCTTGTCAGTATCGACACCTAGCTCTTCAAAGAGCCGCAGCCAATCAGTTCAACGATCGCCTCTCGATGACGGTAGTATTCCTTATGAGATGGAAGACGTTTGCACTACTATATTGGATGCAAGGTCTCCAGGGCTGATTTCAGGGTTGTCAACGAAACTCCAATCTGTGGCAGACAATATTTGTCTGCGCTCAAAGAGGTATAAGTCCCCTCCCACAGCCTCGCTCTCTGTCTGTATCAACCTTACTGACCGAGTTAGCCTTGTTTTCTCATACTGGACGACAACCCTTGATCTCCTACAGACGCTGTTGGAGCAGAGACGAATCGTTTTGAGGCGTATCGACGGCAGGTTGAGAAACGAAGACAGACTAAGGGTTCTAGACGAGTTCAAAAACGACCCTACCGTGTCTCTTCTTCTGATTACTATGCAAACCGGAGCAGTTGGGTTAGTGGAATATCCCCTTAACTATTGGACTCAAATTGACGGGGATACAGACTCACCCTTACTGTGGCGACACAGGTTCATATCATTGAACCGCAGTGGAACCCGTCAGTCGAGGAACAGGCCATTGCGAGAGCGCTTCGTATGGGTCAGACAAAGCGTGTTAAGGTGTTTAGATATATAATGAAAGACACGGTGGAAGAGGTAAGGGTCGAATAAACCCAGGTCTACCTTAACGAATAGAGCTAATATATCGCAGAGAATTCTATGCTTGCAGAAAAAGAAGAGAGACCTTATAAAGTTTACAATAGATGGAGGTTCAGAGAATAAAGGATGTAGAAACTTGGAGGTAACAGGATATCCCTCCTAAGCGTCTATTTATCTTGCAATATGCTAATAAAGCTTTTAGGACCTTAAGTTCATTTTAAACATTTAAAAGACTTGCTGTCAGCGAAAGGAAAAGGAAAGAAGTTAGCAAAGGCGTTTAGTAAATCAGCCTAAGTTTTACTTTGGGACAGGATAAAGATTAAAAGGAAAAGTCTTGTGCAATTGTCAGAGTTGTAATGTTTTTAAAGGAGTCGTTTAGATTATTCAAAGATGAGTTCCATACATAGAATAAAAGTAACCTTCCAATCAGCAAGGCTGAAGGCTTGCGTTCCTCTAGGCAGTAGGGTTCAAATAAGACAAATAATATTACTAATATATAAGTTATTGTTATAGACCTTCTTCCGAGTGCCTAATTACTTTCTCTCAAGACCAGTCTCAAGGCTGACAATTCTTGGAGAAGCATAATAGAATCCACCACCATTAAACTCTCCCTCAAGCTCAGGGTACTCAAGCTCGCTCCAGGTCTTCTGAATCTTAGCAGCACTCTTCAAGAAGCTCTTCTTAGTCTCCTTGTAATCAGAAGCAGTCAACTTGCCATCCTTCTTAAGAAACTCGCCATCAACCATGACGTGGAGAACATCAGCGACACTAGCGTGAAGCATGACAGCGGCAACGGGGTCGGTCCAGCCCAGAAGAGCGGGAGAGTCAGCAGCGTTCCAGACGACAATATCAGCCTTGGCGCCTTCTTCGATGATACCGAGGTCCTTGCGGCGAAGAGCCATACCGCCGGCGCGGGTGGCGAGGTAGAAGGATTGACTGACACCCATGGGGTTCTTGTTGGGGACTTCCCACTCGCCGTCTAGGACTTTGTTGAAAAAGTAGTAGCGCGCGCTCTGGAGCCAGATTCGAGCTTGGGTGAGAATGTCGGTGGAGTAGGTGAAGTGAGTGTCGACGCCAAGAGCGGCTTGGTCTTGGATGTGGTAAGAGTGAGGGTGTGTGTGACCGTAGTGCATCTCAGACTCGGGGGTGATGGAGAGGTACTGGTTGGTCTGGCGAAGGAGGTTGGCGCCGGTAGCGGTCATGAAGCTACCGTGAGAGAAGACAACGGGGATGGAAGTGTTGAGAAGGCCGAGAGCGTGGACATCCTCTGGGAGGTTGTTGATACCGAAAGGTCCAGACAGAGCGTGTGTTGTGACAACGGAGACGTTGTATTCCTTGGCAAGATCGACAACATCCTTGGCCGCATCAGGAGGGTTGGGACCGAAAGAGTCGTAAGAGATACCAAGCTCGACGTTGCTGCCCTTGAAAGGCTCGGTCTCGGCAATCTCAACAAAGTTGGGGATTTGATCGCGAACAGTGTAGTTCAAGGCAGGAACGTCGTGGAAAGCGTACGACCAGAAGACACGCGCTCCACTGGCCATAGAGGCGTTGAGACCAGCGTAAGCAGTCTCGTTCGACCAAGTATGATGAGCATGGTCAAGCGAAGTAGTAACACCAGCGTTCAGAGCCTCGAGCAGTCCAGCGAGCTGACCCCAGTAAACATCATCAGCTGTGAAGTGAGGAGCAGCTGCAAATTCGCCATAACGACCAAAGTACTCTGCGAGAGTAGTGTTGGCCCCGATAGTCTTAAAGCCGGTTTGCCAACCGTGACGATGAGTGTCGATGAAGCCGGGTGTAATGATCTGGCCAGTGACATCAACCTTTTCGGTGTTGTTGGGGAGATTGGAGGGTTCAGATGTGCTGACGCTCTTGATGCGGTCGTCGCTGACCAAGAGATGGCCGTCGCGGATGATCTTGGGTTCATTGGTGGAGTCATCCCAGCCGATAATCGTCGCACCAGACAAGAGCTTGGTAGCGGCTTGGGCTTGGGTAGCCAGAGCTCCGAGAGCACAGATTGCTGAAGTATGTCTCATGTTGCCGGTATGACTGATATCACGATGAACCTGGACCTTCCAAGGAGAATAGCCACCGGTGAACTCTATATAAACATGGCATGTCACGGAAGTGCGGATATACCAAGACGTAGGTAAACAGTTTTTCTGGGCATCTTCTAGAAGATGTCTGTGAGAACATCCGTCAGCCAATCGGTAATGGAAATCTGGGGACAATTTCCTGTTTTATGACTGGATCCCCACGAGCTAATGATGGTGGTCGACAAAAAGTGGTTCGGTGTTGCATTTTCATGCGAACGATGACGCATGGAAACTGTCGGATGTACGGATATACGGAGTGACAGACCGCTTCACAGGACAACTGCCGTATTTCCAGAAAGGAGGTCATCGGAAATGACTTTCCCGATGATATAGATGGATTCTTTTATTACCGCGGGGTTAGATGTGGTGTGATCTTTATGCGCGGATCCGCGTGTTTGTAATCATGGCAATAATTACAAAGCCGATGTGTCGGGGCATGCAATGTGTTACTCGAGGGTATCAGGAATACTCATCTAGAGCTTTTACTCGAATGGTATCGTGTGCAAAATTGCTGACTCGGTAGATAGGCTCGTCTCTCTGTTCTGTAAGAACCGACATCTCATGCACTGACCACATGTTTGTAATGCCGAAGATTTGGTGATGCAAGTATCAAAGCTTTGGCTATCGATCAGCAGTGCTTTCCCATCCAATTAGACGTGTGACTTCCTTCTCCACTTTTGATCCTTCCCGTTGGTTTAATTCCCGTCCAGTGACAGCTATACAGGGTAAACTGGAATCATTTGTTGCGACATATTACAAATACACTGTATCAACTCATGAGATTGTGTATGAGCAGTGGATACTTATCTAGCTTTTCTGCAATTGCAATTGCGATTACCTATGGATGACTAACAGATGTCTTTTTGGAATTTCCATCTTATAACCTGCCGAGTTGACCAATTGATAGCTGCTTTTTGGGTGACTTGACGTTGTGATTCGCACCCAATCTCATGAGTTTTTACGGTAGTATAACGGGTTCACCAGCGCCTAGTTTCGCTCAAGTGCAAAATATCAGCGTCCCCGTGAAGATAAATTTGAATGATTGCCTGTCCATTGTCGGCTCGTCCTCCAAGCAACCGTAGAACGACGTTAGTTATGATCTAATCTGTACGTCGGTCATTCGAAACCCCGCAGACTCGTATTCCTTCCTGAGTCAATTTGCACACACTCAAATTAATTATAAATCGTAGTCCTCAATCTCAATCTCAATCTCATCTACCTCCCTACACTCCTCTTCCTCAGGCAAAGGTAAGCTTCGGTCCACATTCAACATCAAGCATCCACTCGCTTTATCGACAAGTATGTTCAAATGTCGATAGCCTCCGCCAAACCTCGACCCCACTATTTTCACCATTTCCATCAACGTATCCATAACACCGACGTCCATAGCGGAAGGTTGAAACTCCAATGGCGCTAAGGAGACCAGATCTGCCAAGGAGCATCCTACATCAAACACTTTCTCAAGAATGCCGATACCGTTCGCCTCGAAAGCTTGTGTAGGAACCAATTGAGAGATGAGAACAATGTCGCGTGCTATAGTTGCTGGGTAGTGTAGTGACATGACATCCTCGCTATCGCCTGCAGAAAGGACCCGTTTTGACGCGCAGAGTTTCCATACTACTGTTTTGAGCCATTGTCGTGATATAAGCAGATCTGCTTGTTGGACCTGAGAGTAATCTGATAGGTTGGGTAATGAGTATTTCAGCATGTTTTGGAGGTGTGATAGACTGGCGGAATCGGTCGAACTGGATGGAGTCAATTGGTTCCAGTTTGTAATGAATATTGAGTCGAATGGGCGGAAAAGAGAAATGAGATCGAGAAAGCCAAGAAGGATTTCAGCGTCGGATGATAAAGGATCGATTGCTGGCAGATCGAGCGTTTCTTGTAGTCTGATAGGTCGATTCCTTTGCAAGCCATAGGCTCTCTCTGTTATAAACAACACCCAAAACATGCGTCGCGCGTAAAGAGCAAGGGACGGATCTTCGGTGTCCTCATACGTCGTTTCTTCGTGTAGTCGCAATGTCTGAAGCATCGTTATGGACTCTTGCAGATAGTACCAAGCCGAATTGTCCTTATCCATAGCAAAGAACGCGGCATATAAGAAGAATGAAGTTTGGATATGCGTCAAAGATGGGTGTTCCACGGCGTGACAATGCTTTCTTGCGCGAAGAGATTCTGACATAAGGAAGTCGGCGGATGGAAGGGTGATGTCATCTTGCGCTTCCGTTGGTGGTAATATCTCAGGCGATAGCGCGATTATGGCACAACACGAGGCTATGAGGCTGTATTTCTCCGCTGGCATTGAGCCATACTCGAGTTGTTGCCGGTCCAGGATTGGCGTCAGAGGGTATTTGTGTTTGAAGTAGGCATCTAGACACCATTCGATGATCGCGTGCGTGAGTAGAGGTGATGGATAGAAGTCGTCGGTAATTGATGGCGGGGCAGAGATATCCGAAGCCAGGATGACAAGTTCTTCATTCAACGGTGGAGCAGGGGCAGGAAGCGGAACCGGACTCGGACTTTGTAGGATTCTCTCGCCAGGCCGTTGAAGTCTCCTCGCATTCCTGGGCCCGCGCGGTCCTGTCTTTTTGTGCACAGCCAAATAAGTACAACCTAGCTCAGCGTTCCGGCAATTGAGACACGGTGTACAGCCGTCGCATCGGATTTTGCGTCTGTGACAGGCATCGCAAGCCTGACGAACTTTAATCGGCTTGCCTGAAGGATTTGGACTTGATGGAGTTGACATTTTGAGGTTAAAATTGGAGAGGTTCAACAAGGTTTTAGAGGTTGTGGGGATTGGGTTTATATATTGCGGAGAAGAAGAGCGTCAAGACAGGTGAGCTGACAGCTCGTGGTTAGCGCTGCAGGTCTAGCCCACGTCACGACTCCACTGGAACCTTTCTTTATGGAAGGGACATGCAAGCTAAACGAGAGTACGAGAATTGAGATAATTGAGCTTCAATTTTGATGCTATCGCATGTAATAACTCGATCAAGAATAATAGCAAGGATGCGCCCGTTTTTATGCGCCGATTTGCCACCCCAATAAACACCAAAGCACCAGTACACCATCCGACTTTCGGTCTCAAGCCTTAGGCTTCTTGACAACAGCATCATCCTGAACAACATACTCAGAGAACTTGCGAGGAGGAACACCGCTAGCATACAAGCAGTCGATATCATGATAAGTCCTGTTCTTTGTCTCAGGCTGGAACCAGAAGAGACAAGCAAGAATAAAGACCTCAGCACCAACAAACAGGAACATGACCTTGCCACCCCAGTTCAGCTGATCAGGGTTGATAAAGTAAGGAAAAACGGAAGATAGCATAAGAGCAGTAAGTTGCTGACACACAAGACTGAAAGCAATAGTCTTGGGACGAGTAGCTTGGGAAGCAGTCTCTTGAGCAACAGCCCAACCGAAACAACCAACAGTAGCAGTGTAGAGCATCGACCATGTGATCATGAATGCGAGGAGGGCGGTGTTGGCGGCGTGGTTACTGGTGCTGACCATCGATGTACCCGCGATAATGATGGACCAGCAGCCAAGGAGTGTACCGCCTCCGATGAGGGACTTTCGGCGGGGAAGGACGTCGGAGACAGAGACGGCGACGAGGTTGGAGAAGAATTGGAGGGTAGAGGAGATCGCGGTGAGACCGAAGGGGTCGGCTTGGCCGATGAGCTCGAAATAGTATGTCTGGTATGTGTCTGACATGTTAGTATTTGATGCCAGGAATTGCGCGAGTGAGTTTGGTACTTACTGGCAAAGTAGCCACCAGAGAAGTTCTGAGACTGAAGGCCCATGACAGCAACAAGAGTTCGGCTTCGGTGCTCCTTGGAGAAGATAGCCTTCCAGCTAGTCTGCTTAGCCATGTTGGCCTCACCAGCAGCGACCTCAAGTTCCGACTTGATGAAGTTGAGTCTCTCCTCAACATCAATGGAATCGCCGTAAAGCTTAACAATAGCCTTTCGCGCATCATCATCGCGTCCCTTCTTAACGTACCAGATAGGCGACTCAGGAAGGAAAGGAAGACCAATAGCGAAGAGGGTAGGGACGAGGAATGTCATGACAAAGGCAAGACGGAAGCTCCATTCGCCCTTGATCTTGGAGGAGCCCCAACCGGTGATGGAAGAGAGGAAGAAACCCAGGACGATGATGACGTTGGTGAGAGAGCTGAGAGAACTTCGAAGTGCGGCGGGTGCATTCTCGGTGACGTAGAGAGGAGGAGTAACAGTTGACAAACCAACTGAAAGACCAAGCAAAAGCTTTGACACGAAAAGAACAGGCAGACTAGGCGCAAAGACGAGAGCAAAAGACGAAGCAATAGACAACGCAACAGCAGTCCAAAGAACAGCCTTTCGACCAACCCAATCCGCAAACTGACCCGTCAGGAACGCACCAAAGACTTGACCGATAGTACTAGCCGCATTCCAAAGAGACTGCCACAAAGCCGGGATAACATATTGATCACCGACCTGGTAGTACTCTCCATAGACCTTGCGGAATTCAGGGAATGCAATTGCGACGCCGGAAAGGCCTTGATCGTATCCCCATCCGAAGACGAGAGACATGATGTACAAGGACCATAGGACGTAGCGTTTGTCTTTTTTGAGGTTTGTCCAGAGACGTTGGTATTGTTGCTTAGGGGTCAGGTCTTGGGCGTCGATGGCGGCTTGGATATCTTCGCTGTGAGCCTTCTCGACGTGGGAGGACTCGATGGTCACGGGCTCCATCTTGGTAGTCATCTTGAAAGAAGTGATGAACTGAAGTTTGAAGGAAGTAAAGAGTAGAGGGTACTATGATTGTACTGATGATGATCTGAATTTAGAATTGAAGCGGATTCATTCGGATCTTTATATCAAATCGACCCTCAAAGCATTCATACTTAATCCCCAGGAAAACCTTCACCCGTTTCATTAAGCCCCATGGGGATTCCAGGTGAAAAATCTCCCCACGTTAAGGTCGCGATCATCCATCGTCTTTTTCGCCGCAAATATTCAGCGTCACCACCCTAGAGTCGGCATCTCGGATGGAATAAGTGGATCAAAGGGTAGAATGGTTGAATTTCCATTGGTTACCAGAAGATGATCCTTGTTCATGAGCTGAGCCAATTGTCGGTCCGATGTAAATCGCCTCTGGGGTAAGATGACCAACGAATCATAATTCACCCAAACAACTCCACAAATTGAACCGGGATTAACATGGAGCCTGGGACTCAAGAGTTCTCGGCCGACAACTTTATTCCCCGCATTCTTGACTGTTTGTCGGACCGGTGGAGGAAAACGTAGGTATAAGAAACCCGAAAACAGACTTTCCGTATGACCAGCACAATTATCACACACTATTGCCTTTCACAACACGCCATGTCAGCCCAGAACCCCCCAGACAGACAATGGTGGAAAGAAGCCGTTGTCTATCAGATCTATCCCGCCAGTTTCCTCGACTCAAACGGCGATGGACTTGGTGATTTACCTGGTATCATCTCCAAGCTTGACTACATCAAGTCAGTCAGAGCTTCAGCTATCTGGCTGTCACCTATCTTCAAATCCCCCCAGCATGATATGGGGTACGATGTCTCAGACTATCGCGACATTCATCGTCCTTACGGCACACGGCAAGATGTCGAGACTCTTATCAAGGGATGTCATGAGCGAGGTATTAAGGTCTTACTCGATCTCGTGGTGAATCACACTAGTCACGAGCATGAGTGGTTCCGAGAGTCACGTTCTGCAAAGACTTCTTCGAAACGAGATTGGTATTTTTGGCGTGATCCCAAGTTTGATGCTGATGGGAATCGAAAACCGCCTAATAACTGGTCTTCTATCTTTGGAGGGAGTGCTTGGACTTTTGATGAGACAACGGGACAGTATTATTTGTCCTTGTTTTTGCCCGAGCAGCCTGACCTCAATTGGGCGAATGAGGATATGCGTCAGGCTACTTATGACGATATGAAGTTCTGGCTTGACAAGGGAGTGGATGGATTCCGGATTGACTCGATGAATCTCATGTCGAAGCACCCAGATCTCCCTGATGCACCCATCACAAGACCTGATTCAGAGTTTCAGCCTGGAGATAAGTACTTTGCCAGCGGACCTCGTATGCACGAGTACATCCGTGAGATGCGGAAGGAAGTCATCGACAAGTACGACTGCATGACCGTCGGTGAGCTCGGCTTCACCAAAGATGAAGAGAGTGTCGCAAGCTACGTGGCCAAGGACCGCCATGAGCTCAACATGCTGTTCACCGGAGATATCGTCGACATGGACTTTGGCGCCAATCACAAGTATGAACGTGATGACTTCCGCTTATCTAAGCTGAAGACAATTACGTCTCGCTGGCAAGGCGCTATGCCCAAGTTTGACGGGTGGAACTCAGTCTACATGGACAACCACGACTCCGGCCGTTCCCTATCACGCTACGGCTCCGACCTCCCGCAATTTCGCAAAGAAGCAGCCAAGATGCTGGCCATTTATCTTAGCACTCTAAGCGGAACTCTCTTCCTTCTCCAAGGCCAAGAAATCGGCATGGCTAATGTTCCCGAATCCTGGAAGATTGAAGATTACATCGACGTCGAAGGATTGAACTACTACAAAAGCCAACTCGAGAAACGGGGTCCAGGAGCTGATATGTCGGATGTCATGAGGGAGATGAGACTCAAGGCTCGTGATAATGGAAGATTACCAATGCAATGGACCGCTGGAAAGAACGGTGGTTTCTCACAAGGTGACAAGCCTTGGATGCGTGTCAACGACGATTATGAGGAGTGGAACGTTGCACTGCAGGAGAAGGATGACGACAGTGTTCTTGCGTTTTGGAGAGAGGTTCTGGAGTTGAGATTGAAGGAGAAGGATGTCTTTGTGTATGGAAAGTTTGAGAACTTGCCTGACTATGAGAATAGTGAGGAGATCTTTGCGTATACTATGACTAGCTTTGATGGGAGGGCGGCGCTTGTGTTGTTGAACTTCTCGGATAAGGAGCAGAAGGTGGAGTTGAAGAATGGGTCTTGGGGCCAGAGGTTGATTGGGAAGAATGTCGACAAGTTTAGTAACGGCTTAACGCTGAAGCCCTATGAAGGTGTGGTATATGCTGGATGGTAAGTTATAGAACAAAAAACAGATTATTACATGTTACTATCTAGATTCTTGCTATTGACGGATGACTTGGTAAAGAACATGGTAGCTATGAAGAGTTTCTAGTATCTGATTAAACCTCTCGTGTCACGAAAAGAGAATACCGTTGATATATGTAGGATAGCCTGCTTCTCTTCCTCTAATGGAATTAAAAAACTGCCATCCGTTGATAGATAAACCCCTCGTAGAATTTTGTCTCCCATGAGGTTGTTTCAAGCTGACTAAGGACATTGTCGATAGTTCCTGAATCCAACAATGTAACACACAAGTGAACTGTAGAGGTAAGAGCTGCCATGGGTGGGCTATATCGACCAGTTTCTTGGACTTTGGAAGATAACTCGTCTTTAGGAAATCCGGGCAGGTGTAAGGGAGGAAAATCCTCTTCCCAGTACTTGTCTCTGTGATGTTCGAAGGGTAAGAAATGGTCTACAATAAACCACCAGGATATCCAAAAACTTTCGAAGCTCTCTCGGTGTTCCTGCAAAAGGTTGAAATATAGCTCAAGGTACAGATCCAAGGCTTCTTTCAAGCTTTGATCTTCTTCTTGGAGTTCCTGGAGTTCACCGCTTGGCAAAGGAAAGTGATTCTGGGGGCATATTTCTAGTTGGTGACAGCACGTATGCGCCATACCCAAACGGTCAAAGATTTCAAGTCTGCAAATGTCCATGAAGCAATTTTGATCTAAATTCAGACCCAGCGAAGAGTAACGCGGTAAAAGATAGAGCCAACGACGACGCCTCAGTCGTTGCAACGCGTATATGTGGTATCTTGCAATTGGCCTGACCTTTCTGAGGACTACGCCAACAGGATGGCACCCCGTAGTACTGCACCAACAGCGGCAATTGTCGTTCGCTTGTGCTTCGCTGCGAATCAACCTGCGGAAGATGTCTAGTATACCATACAGCTTGTGCTCTTGGCTAATCCAAACAACCGCCGACATCATCGCCGTGAAGCAAATAGACTGACTGAGGACGTGCGTTAGAAAGGAGGGTAGAGTTACCCCCATATCCAAATACCAATCAATAAGCTGAAGGCAATCGCTACGATCAACGCCGCCGCAAACCCTTATTCCTTGAATAAGAGGTGTCGTTCCATAGTGGTCAGATTTGTCAATATCGTGAAAACCCGGCTTGTATAGCTTCATAGCTAGACTCGAACTTTCATGGACAGATGGACCGTGATAAATGGTAGGGTAGGGACCTGGCCATAATGCCTCTGGTACTTCAACGCAGCGAGACTTTAACTGGTTGTATATCTCAATGGCATTGTAGTCGAGCAACGGCCTTGGTTGTGTATGATAATCGCACCAAGATGTTTCTATGACGGCTTCAGGTAGATGATCCAACGCCATTTGGAGTAACTTCTGCCGCCTTCCGACCAGCTTTTCGATCAAGAGCAAGACTAGGTCCGGAGATACACGAGACCCGATAGCCATATCCAGTACATCCTCGTGTGGGGAAAACACTGGACCAAACATTGGGCACCCGTGGTCTAGGAGCAAGCTAATGCTCTGAAGTTGTTGCTGCAGTATCGCGTCCCGGATGGCAACAGAAGGTTCCGCTCCCGCGTTGAGCAACATTTCAAGCCCTGAAGGCCATCCAATAGCGAGGGCTATCAGGGGAGGGTTGTCCATCTTCAAGTCGACTCTCCCCAGATCAAGGAGCTCACGCAATTTTGGCTCGGACCTTTGCATTATGGCAAGATGAACGGGGTTCTGACCGTAATCTGGAAAAGTCAGCTTTGCAACCTTTACTATCCACTCGACGCCTTACTCTCGAGTAAACAAGGATGTTTGTTAAAAATGCCGACGAAGCCGGTGCGACTCAGAAGTCTGCGGAATTCATTGGACATCTCGTCCACCCCATGAGAAATCAGTATTCCGTCCAACCTAAGCTGCTGCAGACTTATGAAAGCGTGATCGCCATCCGCTGCCATCGACCGCAATAGAGTGTGTTGCCTGCGATAGTTGTCTGTTAGATAGAGCGAAAGTCATATTCAAATTATTGAGCACTGGTAGGCTTACGGATATGGATCTGAACCACTATCGTTTGGGATCAAAACCTCTAAGGTAGAGCTTAGTATATCGACTAGGGTCTCTTGATAGGGATTGAAGTCTCTAGCGAACTTAAGAAATTGCTGCAAGGAAATTAGCTTAAAGACTGTAAATCTGCCAGAGCATTCGATAACACACAGAAAGAACGGTGATACCTTCAGGTGTTCTATCAGCAGGAGAGGCTCTTCCTGATGAGAACGCTTGAAGGGGTCTGAATCGTAGAGTCTCGCAAGTTGATTCAATATGTTTCTGAAAGGTGGAATCTAATGGAGAGCGCTTATAGACTATTAAAGAAAGGCCTTTCGACGTAGCTGTTGTTGGTTCGATCATTGTAGACCGAAGATAGGTCGGGAATTCTCTCAATTCCCTCATGGCGTCCCGCATAGCAAGAAATGCGGGCGATTGTGAAGGGTCGACGACATAGTGAGGCGAAATCCTCCCAACCATAGAAAGTGACCTACCACCAAGCTGCAATCCGAGCATGACTTGGATCCTCGGACGGAGAGCCCGCAAACCAAACGACCACATGGTGGTACCTGTATGTAGTGAGCACTCTGTAGAATGTGTAGTTTGCCTGTCAAGGAAGAGCTGGAAGTTCCATTTCGAAAGGTGCGATACTGTGATTGAGGGTTCACAAGTGCACGATCTGTCTCTTCCTTTTCGTCGATAGTCTTGAGGGCAAAACTGCGTCGAACTCACTCCAGAATGGTGATAGAATTGGAGTTTCATAGCTAACGATTGATTCATGTCTATAGCTCTGGTTGACTTGAAGCTTAGTTAGTTGTTAATCCGTCAACTTTGTCGAGTGGTTCGAGGTTTCAGATACCTGCTGTGTGAGTAAGTTTATATTGGACTGCGTCGCAAGCTGTGAATGTGTGATTGTTGATCTATTTTCTTAGCAGGTGATTTCACTTTTGAGCTCAGCACTCACAGCTGATGTTCGACAACTCGCAACCTCATGATGCTTTGATGTTGATACCACATCTGTATTGAAGCTTTCAAGCTTTCGATTCGGCGGCCCCTATCCGCGATCTCGGTCTTTTCCTTCAGACCTGCCACTGAAGACCAAAGGCGTTTCGCTGAACTTGAACTTTTGTTGGTCAGACGCTCCAATAGAATTGCAAGGTGTTCTGCTTCTTTCATCGCATCGTTAAAGATCGAGACGATACGATGAGTTACGTGTAGGGAGTTGGGATGCGAATTCAGTGGGCCATCTAGATCGCCACTGATCATCCACAGCAGATCGTAGAAATCCTGTGTACTTTTCCTAAGTGCCTCAATCTCTTCGGGCACATTTTTTAGATTGGTGTAGAGCTGCGATGATGCGAGTAGAAGACGGGCACTGAGGTCCAGCAGCTGCGTAGCACCTGCTACTATCCCCAAGATCTCAGCCATTCTGTCAATCAGCATTTAATATGGTGAAGTAGATTTAGAAAAAGACTCGAGTTTATCAGTGATCTTTGGATTTGAAAGAAGATAAAAGAGGGGAAACGACAGCACGCACGCTGGAGTTTCAGGCCAGTCAGCATTACATAACTATTTGCACCCAACCAGTTACAAAGTACACTGATGCACAGCCCCCGGGTCTCCAAAGTGTAAATTCTTTGATCACATGATTGCTTTCTGGAGAGGGGGGTCGAGTTGCCCGTGGAATGATCGTAAGCCTGACGCACCATTTCTTCGGTGTGAATTTACTCTTCTTGTATCGCGCCAGTCAAAGAACTCATCACGTCGCTCGAGGAATGATATTGAAGTCTCGGAAATGATATGAATCACAGATAGTCCCTTTCAAATAAACAATGGAAGGTTGATATATTATTATCAAAGTTCTTCTCAAGAGGTCAATTACCAATTACAAAATCAGAAACGAAATGGCCACCGCCACTGTTGCAGAGAGCACCCGCAATACCTGACCTGTGGTCTTCGTCGCAGACCCCAACTGCGCCCAAGTCTTACAACTATCCCCCTTTCTATCCCCTTTGAGTATAGCAAAGCTCTTAATCGGATGATCAACCTGCTGACACTCTCCATCCTCCTCAGTCTGGCAATCAACCTCATACCAAGGAAACTCAACAGGATTAACATCCTTCAATACAGTCTCACAGTTGAGGTGGGGATAAGTCCAAAGCACCCACTGCGCCCTTTCTTCACCGGGCTCCATCCCGGGAAGCGCAAAGCGGATCTGAGTGTAATTCGCGCTGGAGTCAAAGTCATTTTGCTCGAGGTAATAGCTAACGTTGGAGTTCCGATCTTCCCATGGTCTGTATGCTTTTTGGACGCCGGAAAATGTCTTGTTTCCAGGGGAGAAAGTGTCGGTAAGGTTGAAGCAGACAAGGTCTGCCGAAGTGTCACGTGTTGTGAGGATGGGCGCTTTGGTATCTTTGTCACAGTCTTGGTCGGCAGTGAAGAATTGAACTGTGATGTTATTATACCTTGGGTGAAGGTCAGTAACCGCAATAAACGAGTCAAATAGTACTTACGATCCGATTTTACGGGCGGAAACCAGAGACAACAAGACTGAGATAATTGGCAGTTGTAACAGCATATTGTGTAGTTGGTAGATCTCCACTTCGTCGTTAGGGTTGGGTGAAGAAGCGCACTATGTTGAAGAGATTGGGACAACCGCTCCGCCAGCTAGGCTTTAAGGAAATGGACCTCTCCTTATCCACATTTCCTTAACAAGTTCTATATACGTCATAATCTGCAAAGACAGGGTACAACCAACAGAGCATAATCAACACTGCATTTTCATTTGATACGGCTTGGACTGACTGACATGCGCCAAGATAAAGCTTAAACAGAGCCAACAGCCTCAATTAATAAGAATCAGAATTTCGTAATATCTCAACTTCCATCTACAAAATCACAAACGTAACTGCCACTGCCACTGTCGTACAGAACAAGCGCGATAGTGGGTTCCAAGCCTTGGTAGCAGCACCCAACTCTGCCCAGGTCTTACACTCCCCAGTCCTGTCCGAATGAAGAAGAGAAAAACTCCGAATCGGATAGTTGACCTCCTGACATTGTCCTTCTTCATCAGTCTTACAATCAACTTCATACCAAGGATACTCATAGTTATCAACGCCTTTTACTTCAGCCGCGCAGTTAAGATGAGGATACACCCAAAGGGTCCATGAAGCTCTCTCGCCCTCTTCTCCATCTATACTGGGAAGTTCATAACGGATTCGAGTGTAATTTGCACCGGAGTCGAAGTCATGTTGCTGGAGACGGTAGGTGATGTTCGAGTCGGGGTATTCCCATGGCGCTAAGGCCTCTTGGATCCCCGATGTCTTGTTGCCGGTGAAGGTGGAGGTCAGGTTGAAGCAGATTAACTCCGTCGGGATGTCACCAGTTGTAATTGCGGGTGCGACTGTATCGCTTGATTCGCAGTCTTGATCGTCAGTGAAGAAGCGGAGTGTAACGTTATTGAGGCTTCGTAGTAAGTCAGCAATCCGTCTTCACTTTGGGGTCAGTAAATGGTACTTGCCTCCCGACGCTCTGTGCCGAGACGAGAGATAACAGCAACGTGATGAGTGGTAGTTGTAGGAACATCTTCTACATGAATTGGATGTTTGTCGTTGGCAGAGAAGCGCGTTGTATGTGCGAAAGAAGCGGGATTGACTTCAAAGACTGGGTTGTTTTATGTTGGTGCGTTCCTTCACCGTCCAGGTTTCTCTAAATACGTCATAGTCTACAGCGACAGGGTACAACCAACAGCACAACCAACACGGCATTACAATTTGACATGGCTTGGACTCATTGACACGCGCCAAGCTTAAGCTTAGACTTAGAGCCAACAGGATCGGCGTTGCGGATACAACATCAGCCCCAAATTCGGCGGCCGATCGACACGATGATCCCGGTTGCAGTGACAGTTGACCAGCGCACAGGTGGATACGAGTCATGGTCAGGCCATCCGAGGGATAAAACTGAACAGGTATCAGTAATTGAACAGCTTGACAAAAGCCGAGGCAAAGTCAGGTCAGTGGGACATACAGCGGCGGCCATTTAATCAAGGGATACTTCAAATGTTACTCTACAGGTCGCGAGTTCTATAGCGGGGCAACAACTAAGAGACAAATGATAGGATTGATTTCAACAGTATCTGCTACAGCCTACTCCTCCGACACAACCTAAACGTTTATTCTTCCACCAAAGAAAAGCGAATACCAATCTTTCAAGAGGCTGTCAACTATATCAGTGCTGTGTTAAGCTTCTGGGGAACTTCGGGGAACCGCACCGTGGCATACGACCGTGATGGCGAAGGAGACAAGAGCGACAGGAAACTTCATGTTGGCTAGAAGGAAGAGTGATTAAGATGGTAGGACTGGGAATGTTGCAGTTGGCGATATGTTGATTGACATTCCAGTGAGCTCTATTTGTAGCCAGGTCTCTGTCACGGAAACTCATCTTCGATATCTCATGAAGCCATCATAAAACTGCCAAAGACTTGACTACGTCATAAAAGGTGATAGCTATCACTGTCGTCTTCCTTACAATTGTGCGTTCTTCTCATTTTCTGATAGTGACATGAAAATCCGCTGTATCCGAGCCTGAGAGCAAGGGGCTGTCTCCAGTTTATCAAGATCGGCAGATTCAGGTCCCATTCGCTTGCACGGCCCCCAAAATTGAACCAACAGATATACCTGACGGCCAATGAGAAGGGGGTTGCTATGACTTCCAAGACATCTCCGACCAACATGTTTCATTGATGCTCATGCAGAACCTTGATTAATTTGAGTTTACTATGGTATGAAAGGAAAGTCGTGAGGTTTAAAATCCTTTTGAATGAATCATACGGATGACTGCATCACGATGATGTGCTTCCATTGCTGGCTTTGCTTTGGACACGGGATAAATCGAGGTACAGTGATATCACCATGTTTGAAGGAACCTATCGAAGGAATCAGCTTGAGGATTGCTTACCACCCCGTAGTCTCCGTCTGTTTCTTCTCCACGCTTCAGCCTGGTTCCAATATGACCATTTACCCTTACATCTGTTGTTAATCGGAAAATTGGGTTTATCTTGTGGAGACTCGATAGACACGAGCACAAGCGACCCCTGGTCTGTGGAGCATCACACGGTTCGGACATTCCCTAATGCTTGTGCGATCTGCCCAGTTCCGGGGTATCTAACATGGTATGTTTACAATATTTTGAACCAACTGCATAATTAATATCACAGTTCACTCGTTAGAAAGCCAAAGAATCAAGGCATGAAAATCCTTCTTTTTCCGAACTGTTTGAAAACAGGAAATGGGGATGGGAAGATATCTTGGCCTTCGTAAGTTTGCATAACGGACCATTGAATGTCGCTCATGACTTGGGTGACGATGTAAACGCGAGAATTATCGATATTGGTCAGGCGTTCTTCAATGACGATCTTTTTCCTGGGATCTCGATGATTGTGTGCTAGCACATTTGACGGTCATCAGAAGTGAGAAACAGCTATATAGGAATGCATCTCGCAACAGAAAGTTCCAAGAAGACCACATCTCAACAACATTCTCCATACGACGACACCAAGTGCTCAAACATTCAAGATGGTTGATGTTATCGGTATTGTGAGCGGCGTCCTCGGCATCGTCAGCTTCATCCAAGGGAATATTCCCAGCCAACCAGACGAGGGTGCTGCCGTTAGAGTTAAAGCTGGAAGCGGTGGCACAGACGACGAAGGCTCGGTAAGTAATGCAAGACCTCTCAGATTCCGCCTTAACTAACTTCAATTACAGGGTGGCGATGTCTCTGCTGTTTATGCCTGGAACTTTGACAACAACTATCTCGGCAGGGGCGACGGAGGCTCCATGGAGCAAGGAGGCGTAGTTGATTCAGTCATCGATTCATTCTCTGGTGGCGCTCGCGCTGAGTATATTGGCATTTCAGTTGCTCGAGATGCTGTCTGTGTTGCCTGGATCAGCGTGAAGCAGTTTGACCAGACTCCCGGTGGTGCTTGGACTGGCGATATCGGATACGAGTGCGGTCAGGCTTGGTATGCGAATAAAGAGATGGCCGGGTACTTGGACGAAGATGAGAAGGAGGAGTATCTCCCCAGGTGCACTTGGCTTGATGCGAGTCTCAAGGAGGGTACCAAGAGTGCTTCCATGAAATTCGATACCACCGCATACGGAAAGAAAGTCAAGGATACCGTGGAGAACAAGGCTGGTTGCGATTACACTCTTTGGGGTGAAGATGATGCCCCCATCTCCGGTAAGTTGACGACATTATTCAAAGGTTGGAACGATAGCTCACATTTGACAGGTGCTCCAGGAAAGCGCGCCAACCGCCCTCGACTTCCTTGGATGGAACGAAAGCTGGTCGTTTCTGACCTGAAGCAGCACAAGGCAGAGGACCTATGCTCTTCTGAAACATCTTGGGGTCCTGACTTTATCGGCACCGATGGACAGTTCTGCGATATGGGAACCAAGAAGTTGACTCCTCTTTGCTCGACCAATGATGTTGATGGTTGCATCATGATTAATGACGATAACAAGACGCTCACTAAGCGATCTCGAGTTGCAAAGCGCGAAGTCAATGTTACCCACAAGACTTACAAGGCTATCGACCACTGGGAATCAGGCAAATAAGTCCATTAGCTTAGATGTATCTAAATAGTAGTGTACTAGGTCTAGTCTTCCATCTTGGAATGGAATATCATTCTATCAGGGAGTACGCCCGAGGCCTACCCAGTTGACATATTTCGGTAAATCTCCGGCCATCCGTGATATGTTGTGCCTCTAATCAACTCAATCCTTCGCATCCTTCACCTGAATCACATCCCTCCACTTACATAATTGATATTTCCCATAACTACCACGTGGGTCGAGTCTTGCTCTTCCTACTTTCTTCTATCAATGCCACGTCCATGAAAGACGCAGTCCGTCCTACTGAGCAAGCCGCTCGGAGCATGTATGCTCGGGGTTACCGAACGTGGTATAGGTTATTTGAAAGCGCTTCCGAAGAATCGCATTTGCCGAGAGACTGTCTGCGGCGCTTAACAACCGCCTTCCCCAACCTGCCCCATTTTCCGAACAAAGTTGGTGTCAATGAGATCTTCGGAAACACTGCCTTAGTCAAAGTGCTCACTACCTGGGCCCCTACACAAGACCCAAGCCATTTGCCGCCATTCACAGAAGAAGCTATTTTCAATGTTGCATGGGGCAGGCCTACCAAAGTCATACTGACTTCAGACACACGGTGCTCCACTGCAGTTTTGCCAGATATCTTTGGACAACAGAGCAGTCACATTCCTGTTTTGTTACAGGGTTGGTCGTACATTCTTTCCGCAAGATGGGTAGAATTAATTCCCGAGGCATACTTGTCTCCGCGAAACATGACCCGGTCCAAGGATGAACAGAATACGGCCCCATCACCAGCAGAAACTCAACCTGTCGCCACGATAAACATAGGTTCAGTTAGCCAGGACGCTGCTCGCTGGTGGACCGCCATTCTATCAGTAGAAGGCGGTTGGGATGCAACGATTCGCAGTAAGAAGGGTGACATTCTTCATTCACCATGGTCTACAACGCTCACATCGGAGCGTCCGTTACAGATCTTGTCCAAGATCAAGACACCGACGTTGACATTAGATACTGCGCCAACTTCAACGACTGCAGCATGGGGCTACTTGACCGAAAACTGCATGAACCATGGAATTGGCGATGATTTGATCCTGGCAGCTCTGGCCGCGGCGTTATTAATTCCGACCGCCAAATATGACAGCAGATCGATCGGACTACCAATTCCAGAGATAGTCTGCGATGAGCGGCGAGTAGAGGACGAGTCTCCTGCAACTTCCAGCTTCACGACAATAGACCAACCCCAGCTGGACAAACTCCTGACCCTCAGCTGCAACGCCAGAGCAACGAAGGCCCTTCTTACCAGCGTGTTCTTCGAACCTGATGTTGAAAGCAATATATGTGGAATGTGGTTGCGGGGTTCATGTGCATTCATCAGCACCATCAAAGACCCCCATCTACTCCTGCGGACTCTAATAAAACGCGATACAGATATTGGCTTCTTATGGGTTGGCGCCTTCATAATAGGGAGCCATCAAAAAGCCCTTGGTGAAGGCCGCAGTGGTTGGTGGAAAATTGATCTTGGCGCAGCTGCCTGGACAGGCACTTCGATGTCCTTTATTCAAGAACAAGTAAGCCGCCCGACAACAGGACCAACGTCGATTTCACGGCACGGATTATACCACCCCGCCACTTTTTCCCTTCCCTCCATTCGGCTCCATCGACTTGGATGACACCAACCTTGATGTCCACGAGCATTCGTTATGTGGAACAGATCATGGTCTCAGTTATTGCGGCTTGACTTGGCGCTGCGAGGACGGTACAGAAGTCAAACAAGGACCAGAGATCCCCGTTGTTGCAACCAGGGCGAAGGCTGGACAGATTTTGAACCACACTTCAGAGGTTGAAATTGATTACGATGACTATGACTCAGACGATGACAATTCGGGGATGGTCACCAGAAATATCTTTACTTGGCTACGTGGACAGGACGGGTTTCCGGTTGCGGAAAGAGCGATACGTGAACACGAGTGGATTGATAACCTGGATTCTGATGATGACGAGCCAATTGAGGGGGATGTACGCTCTACTGTCGGGGGGCGTCTCCATGGGTGGCTGTTGAAAACGTCGACCCAAAGATCTAACTCCATCTGAGGCCCTGGTCTATGTCCGGTATCTAGATAAGGATTGACAAACACACTTCTGCTATGGTAGAGACTGGTCATGATAGCCAAGTCGAACCATTCATAGTGAACTTCCGAGGCAGGCAAATCATAATTAGTCCAAGTTTGTAGCCATGCGTTTTTCTAATCGGTTTCCGGCCGATATTCTTCCATTACACACCGACCCGAGCATCAGGGTTTACACTGTATTTAGTCTTTCTAAAACGTCGGGATAGGATAAAGATGATGTAATACTGCGATTGTCTCATTGGAAAGAAGCCTATTATAGCCAGAATATATCAATCCATCCTTGAAATCCGAGTCCTCGTGTTTCTCGAAGATCACATAGCCATCGTTGAAAGAGAATTTCGTAATCTGAAGCTGTTTTTATCAGGTCAAGACAGCTGGATGAACAGCCCCACCCTCATGCTTCTCCTGATGACCACCAGTCGGTAGCGTTAACAGCCCCTGCTCCTCATCATGATCACCGTGTGGCTCCACTTGAGCTTGACAATGCGGGCAAGGCTGAGATGAGCTTGACACAAAACCCCCCACGAGCTCCTTCAGAATATCCTTCACCTTCTTTGTCCTAAACAGCACAACAAGCGCTAGATAGAAATGAAGGAACATATTGAATATCAATGGACATGAAGAGTAAGCAACCAGGAATGTCTCTGAGGTACTCATTCGCCTTTCCTGCCACCTATATCGCCGTCCATACTGCCGGTTATGGTTTATCCATGTAAAGATAAGCGTCAAGAGCGATAGAAGACCCATCAATATATCAACGACAAGACAATTCAATGGGTCCGCGATAGGTGTGGCAAAGGTCGCTTTGAGATGTGCGCCTTGACGGTGGAGGCGTTTCATGGTGAAGCCGAAGATGGCGGAGAAGAAGAGTAGGAAGAATGTGAAGAAGGCGACGGGTCGGACCATGATGCAGGACCGAACGAGGTTGAGGGGGAGACCAACGGCTGCTGAGAAGATCAGGAAGCCCCTGGCGGGATGGAAGACTGCCGCTGAGTTCATTGACATATTGTGCTGTTCCGTAGCCAATTGTGTATTCAAAGGTATAAATTGATGTGCTGCGATGGGATACATCATTATCAGCGATGGTGGAAGAATCGACTATATATACCCGTAATCCCAGAAAACATTAAGATGCACTGCCTCGACGATCTGCACATCTCAAAGGATGAATGGCTGTGCTATGCGTGTCAGATTTCACTACAACCTCTTGGTATTTTGAAACAGAAGGCAAACCAATCGATCAGCATCTTATATGCAATAACCCTGGCCTCGGATATAACCCTTTCGAGCAACAGCGTAAGCCTCACAGTGCACAACGGTTTCACCTACTCTAGGCTCGCCCAATCGAAGGCAGACAGTCGGTGACTAAGCGCATGATGCACCCTCAATATATGATGCATCAACAATTTCTGACCACCTATCTCTTTCTATTGGCTACTTAACGATAATTTTACCGAGTCTGCCTGATCTTCACTGTATCTGCCTGCCAACGCCCTAGCCACACAGGTGGGTGTTAGAAGAAATGTCCTTTAAGACTTAGGCTACAGAAATAAAGTAGCCTAAATGCCCGCCTAAGCTGGTATAAGGTGATTGAAATATTTCGTCTCTTATGCTATTGGGGGCCAATTCTTATGACACCCTGAGGCCACAAAACAACACCTCGCTCTATCTGTTGGCGCTTAATGCCTCTAACCTTGCTTTTTAACGGCTTGGCTGTCACCCACGCCAACAATTCCTTGGCTCAAAAACAAAAAGTGCAGTCTCACTAAAGTCAAGAAGACATACGTTCCACCACACCCCCAATCATCCGATGTCCAGACTCCTCCAAGTCTGCCTTGACGAGCCATGGCAAAGCCTACTCCGCTAATGCCTGCCAAGTCGGATAGTAACAGTGAAAACTGCAAGATTCTCCAAACCGTAATGTCCTTTGAATACCGGGGAATGGCGGCGGATAGGTAAGCGACAGCCAATGCAAGACCGCCGCTCTGGTGGAAGAGAAAGACTTGATCAGGGTCGTATTTTGAGTTGGGGGCCATTGAGGTTACCGCGCCATTTGGATCAATGAAATTCAGATATGCGCCTCCGAGTGCAATAATAGGATCAATCCACATGAAGAAGAAGGTGTAGAATTTGAAGATTTTGCTTTCGGTAATCGACATGTTGCCTGTTGGAATCGAGGGGATGGTTTTTAATTTATTTCTGGAATGAAAGAGGTTTCTGAGTCTGAGGATAATTTGTCTGATTCCATATTCCTCCTGTCTGACTTTCGAGGCACTTGGGTGACTTATAGAACAAACTTTCTTGGGACCGAGCTCTAGGAAAGTAGTAAATTGTCCGTCGGATCAATCATAGTGTTTTGGACTTTCGGCCATTTCCAAAAGTCCGTTGTCCCGCAGGATTATTAGTTAGTGCCATCAGGTCTTAGCAGTAACCATATCCAGTTGGGACTAGCTTTCTGTTTATTAGCTTATTTTCACTTTGTCTAGGAATGTCCCTTTGTTCAAATCTATGGCGCGGGACGCTCTGCTCGTCTCTTCCACAACAATCTGAAAACCGATGTCGTGTAGCTAGGTAAATGCATAATGAGCAGAGGTTTGTTATAGCATAGGTAGAATAACATGGTCGGAGGATTTACAGCTAACACACTAAGTAATGCGTACAAATCCCATCTGGCGACCGGGGAAAGCTGCGGTCGCCTCATCAACCATACACTTGAAATACTCAGGATATGAAAATACCTCCTTGAATCCAGAATCCTTGTACGTCTTGGTCTTTTGTCTCGAACAGGGCATAGCTATGGCTGGAAGCTTGCTCCATGCTTTGTAATTGACAACCTTTGTCTCAATAGTAAATTTGCCGACCATTTCAGAGAGACCGTTAAATTGCCCCATCAGACTGCCAAGATAGCTGATGAGGCGGCCCAAGTAGAATTGATCGCTATTTTTCGCAATCAACTCTCGCATCGTGGATAGCCTGTAAATCAGGTCATGGTTTTCTCCAAGCTCTTGCTTGATGTCTTGAACCGGTATCGAGAGCAACAACAGTTGCTCGGTATATGTCGAGATAGCGAAGGTTTGATTGTTGGGCAAGAACTCTTTCATCGGAACCAGTCGAGTATTGATATCCTTTGATATAGGTACGAGGGTCTTGATCTTAGGAAGAAGTTGGAAAAGGTCCTTGGTCGTTTCCATCTTGTTGTTTTTGAACAATGCCACTACGTCGTCGTCGTCGAGATACCTAGGTTGGTTCAAAGCCTCCTGTACTCGTTTCAGACTGTGGTCAAGAGTTCTAACGAGACTAGATGGAAGTCTGAGTGTCCCAAGATATTTAGTTGCAGCGATGTTGCCATCCACTGAAAAGAAGTTAGAAATTTGAGACTCCTAAATATTGCATCGCCGTCACCTTTCTGTAGAAATTCTGCGACATGAGGCCCTTGGCAGCCACCAAGCTCCGTGCACACATCATTTATCTCGTCAAGTAGGACTTGTGCAGAATCCACGTACAACATGAACTTCGGCAGCAAATCGTTCAGATCGGTTGAGACGGATCTCATAGAGGATAACATAGCTTTCCATCTATTCAGGGACCCTCTGAGACTGCCGTCGGCCTCGCTACTTGCACGTAAAACATTTCTAATGGTTTCTGTAATCAGTGTCGAGTTGCAGGCGCCTTGTTGACACGACTTGATGCCTGCAATAAGCTTGGGATACGTGGTTTCATCCATCTAATAAGATTGTTAAGATACAACAGTATAGGAATGGGTGGCTCTTCGCACATCGAATACCTGGCTAGTTGGGAAACCAGGTCCTGATTGGATCGAACCTTTGACTTCATTCCAGTTGTCCTCAAGATCGATTCCTCCGTTCTGCAAGCACTAGCATTGAAAGTTAGCAGGATTGGAGACCATGTTCAGAATGAACATACTGTATTTAAACTGAGGAACTCATCAGCAACTTTGCCATTCGACGGTGACATGATGCCCTGAGAAAGTGAATTGAATTGTGCAGTCGTGTTTAGCTGTCTAAGGCGAGGGAAGCATTTGCAGATAGCATCGGAAGACTTGATAAAGATATCGCCTTGAGGCTGGCCTAAGACCTTGCGTACGGTTTCGCAGAGGTCTACCTGCTTAGTCGTGACCTTAACTCCAGTAGGTACGCGTTTCTTTATGATATCGTACCCTGTTTCCAATTAGATGACATCTTCACAAGGGTCAAGCGAGAACTATACTGACCGGAAACACATGTCATTGTGTTACATGTCTTGGAAGGCTCTTTCTTGGTCGGGCAGGGCTTTGTCTCCTTTTTCTTGGTCTTGCATTTATTCAACTGACGATAGTATTGAGGTCAGCATATACTCTTCTGTGTTTGCTCAAGAACTACGTACCTTTTTCTCTGATACTTCCTTCGTCTTCACCGTAAAACCAGTCGGAACGGAAAACTTGAACTTGCAAGAAGATAGATCCTTCAGACCTGAGCAAGCTTCCGACAGGGTAGCCTGCGCTGCATGTGCGAAAAGCACATATGAGAGCAGCTGGATAATGAACAGATGTTTCATATCGATAGGCTCAGGAGCAGCGATGCAATGACTTTATTGCTGGAATATGACTTTCACAATGGGCAAACATGGATGATGTATGAGAAAAGGTATTGAGTTTTTACCTCTATTCCATGGCTTAGCTCAGTGCATGCTGCTTCCGGACTTCTCGGGTCTCGCGGAATCCAGACCAAATAGTGGCGCTCTCAACGGTCTGGAAAGTAGAAGAATCGCTTCTGTGGAATCCATGACGCTCCAGGCACGTCTAGACATTCAGCCCTACGCCACGGCTTTCCAGACAGTCCGAATAGGGCGGTGTTGAGAAATTGTGGCGTAGGCAGGTACTTGGACTCGGTTCGCTAGTCTGTTTGCAGTGACTTCTTATGATACTGGCACGCCTCGCCGGAATTATCATGGCTACGAAACGAGTTAGCGGTGTGGAGCGATAGGTAGGGGTCTATTAACTTACTATATGGGATATAGAGTATAGTTATAGGAGGAAGGAAGGGGGCTAGGCTAATATACCTTGTATAGTAGCCTTTTATGTATATAAGTTACTGTGTTAGCGAAAGTTAGAGTTTAGTTAATGTAGGTAACTTTAAATGAGATAAGCCTACGCTTTAACCTACCCTGGAGGGGTTAACCATGAATCGTAGTGACTTCTTATAAGTAACAACTGGTATGCAGTCACAATAATGTGTAAACCTCGGGACTAGCGGATTGGTCGACTAGGAGCGCCGAATCCAGAAACGCCAACGCTAAAGACACTGACATTTTGGGTATAGTTATAACTTGATGAAGCGATGAATAAGAGATCTACTTGCTTTGACGCATGATTCAATCCCCTGCCTAGTTGGTGCTCTCTGTTTTGGAAGACTCTGTCGTAGATTATCTTAATTTATGAAACGAGGAGATGAACTGACGAAACTAGTACCGCCGTATGGCAAAGCGAGATACCCTATATGACCACCTGTTGGTGATACAATAGTTCCGATACACGTGACACAGACCGCATTTATTAGGCATGAAGTCCTGCTGCCTGGCCGTGCAACGTCCATCGTGGTCTCATCTTTATCTTCACGCAAAAATCCTAACTCCATCCGACATGAGCGACCTATCAGAATCAGGTAGTCTGGATAAAATTGCATTTAATCAGGTACATAGCGGCGACGGCACTCCTGCGAGCACTGTATTCCAGTTCAACGACAACCAGATTTGTGTGTCAATCTTTCCCAGCAACGGAACGTCAACAAATGATACTCGACACCTTGATCTGGGACAACGCCCACTACAGGATCATCTTATCGATATCATGTCTCAGGCTACTATCTGTGAGGACTACGACAAATTTGATGGCCTCATGGACCAGGTTCTCGATGTCATTCTCGACGCTGGAAGGCCACTTTTCTCAGGTCAGACGACAGTCACCCATCATGACCAATCGCTCAATCGATTCCTATTCCCTCCAACTCTTTACTTTCGACTCGAGGCCCCTGGTAGCTGCGCCTCTGTTTTACCTATCAACTCCAGCGAATCAAGCATCACTCTTTATGCTGATTCGACGCTTGATGAGAATTTTGTTGAAGAGCTACAAATCCGCCAAGATTTACCTCGCTTTGCTCCCGACGAAGTGATAGTGACAAAACCGTTTCTCCGTGGCGCGAGCAGAATCACTGCCGCCGTACAGTCACGCGGAAGAGAGATGTTTTGCAAGGCGCGTGGTGGACCAAATGGACTATACGGTACCAGAGCAGGACGCGAGCTGGAATGTCTAGGTGAAATGCTGGAGTCATTTCCAGAACCTGGTATGATACAAGTTCCTCAAATCATTGGACACGTCCACCACAAAGATACTGAGCTGGTGCTGGGATTTCTAAGAGAGTGGATACCTGGACGTAGGCTAAGTGAAGTCGATGCCACTACGTCTACGCCACAGAACAGACAGAGATGGATACTGCAGATCTCCCAGACTATCGAACGTCTTCATGAACATGGAATTGTCTGGGGCGATGGGCAGCCTAACAATATTGTTATTGATGACCAGGACGATGCTTGGTTGATTGATTTTGGGGGCGCAACTACAAAAGGTTGGGTGGATGAAGACTTGGCTGAAACGATGGAGGGAGATAAGCAGGTTCTGGGACGGATTATTGAGTTTTTGCGTCTTAGTGAGGGCCAGCCGTTACCGCTTCAGTGACTTTTTGACCAAGTCATCGTCAGCCATCCACAATTATTTCATCTGTCGAAAACATGTCATAAGGTTCACGAAAAAAAAGCATTGGCAGTTGCCTAGTTCTCTCTTCACCCGAGTCTTGGTATTTCTGACACTGTATTCCGTGTACCCATTGGGATTTCAGCCACTGTCTGACTCTTTACGTGGTCATTGGTCGGGTAGCTTCAGGCATACCAGTGCAGTATGTGTTGTCAGACCACCTGTGGTGAAGCCCCGCACGGTGCCGTGCCCTCACGCGGTTTTCCATGCGCTATAATACCAGCTACAAAATCGAGTTTCGATGTTCGCCGATTTCCAATGCAGTCTCTTTCATGACTGGGTATTCCTTTCAGTGGTTGTTGGCGCAGTCCAGTCGCTTTCTCCAGGTATTCCGTAGATTAGGTCCTGTTACATAGCCTGGTCAACCAAGGTCCTTCACTTCCTGCACCTGTCGGCCAAGAGACGCACGGGTCAATGGGCTGTGGAAGGTGGTCATTGCCTACTCGTTGCCTTCATGCAGATCCCTTGAGGCTCCGGTCAGTGGCTATGGAAATTGGTAACACCATCACTTGATGCGTCGTCAGCGACTTTCCCGATGAGGTTGAAACGGGCGTCAGACAGTGCCATGGCTGCACTGCCCCAGCTCCGGGCCCCCAACCAAATCAGGCTGAGAGGTCGCCATTTCCACGGCGCTACTGCCACACGGGTCAGAGAATGAGCCCCGAGTGTGAGTTGAATTGGGCGCTGATGAGTGCTAAGGGCGACGGTAATACTCGGGCTGCTTAGGCTGTGCTGTTTTTAAAGGTATAAGAGCAGCCGCCAACACACCAATACTGCTTTTTCGTCTTCTCTGCTCCATTACATCAATGCTTCACTAAGCTTATAAGCCGCGTTACCAATCACACCATATACTCCGAAGAAGGCTCAGTGTGAAATCGCGAGACATTTGACAATGGCGGAGAGCCGTGGCAAGAGTCTTTTGGGATGGTCCGAGTCTTGCAGAACCCTTGAAAGGAGGGATAAGGTTCGTGTCGACGAATCGAGTCCACGGGAACCCTATCTATCTTTCACTATAGGACCTCTTCCACTTCGTCGCCTGGTCATCAGAATATGGTCTCAGGATCAGGGTTTGCCGCCTTACTTGCCCTCTATTAAAACTCCCTGCTGACAGCTACAAGGCCGTTCTGATGATCAGTATGAGACCGGGAAGTCCTACATGGACTCACATACATCGTTTGCTCTCGGCATCGTTCAGCATGCCTCCTCAGATGAGCAGTATCTATGCGAGGTTCAGAGGAATGTCCGTGCATCTACCGAGATCAAGTACCATATCCTCGAGTGGGAGCTAAACATCCCATTTGAAGGAGATCAATCGGATGAAAACGAAGCCCAAGGGTGGCTGGACTCGATCTCGAGCGGACCTGGTCTCAAGGTCGGTGTAGAGGTCGGTCTGTTTCCTCTTGCGAAAAATTTCGACTGGGCGAACGTGGTATACCACGTTTCGGTCGAATTGTACGACGATATGAATACAGAACTGTTGCCGGCTACGACTCCAGGGCCCAGGAACATTACATCTCAGGTATTCGAGACGGAAGATGCAGCCACAGCGTCGACCTTTCTGAGTAGGAAAATAGAGGACGCACAAGATGTTTCAGATCAGAGGCCTGACAGTGACCCAACCATCGCTGCAATATCATACAACCTGGCCATCGGCGTAGCTGAACGCTATATGTGCACAAGATCAATTGAGGACCTGACGTGCGTCATCGAAATTACACAGAAGGCTATCGAAGCGATGCCCGACAATCATCCGAACCATGCTATGTCTTTGAGCAACCTTGGGACATGGCTCAGTAGGCGATATGATGCCACAAAATCGACAGAGGACTTGACGAGAGCAATTGAGGTAGCTCAGGAAGCTATCACATTAATATCTGACAATCATCCGAGCCTCGATTCATTCTTATACAACCTTGGACTCTGGCTTCATAGGCAGTATGACCGAACACAATCAATCGAGGACGTCTCAAAATTGATTCAGGTTTGGGAACGAGTGATTGAGGCGACACCTGACAGTCACCCAGATCTTGTTAAGAGATTCAAGAACCTTGCATTCGCTCTAGACAGGCGTTTCAAACATACACGGTCAATTGAAGATCTAACAAGAGCAATCGAAATAAACCAGAGAACTGTCGAAGTCATGTCTGATAACCATCCAGAGCTTGGTTCAATTCTAGAAAATCTTGGAAACAGTCTAGGGTCCAGGTATGACGAAATAGGGCGACTTGAAGACCTAGGAAGCGCAATTGAAGTGTTCGAAAGAGTCGTCAAAACGGTATCACGAAGGAACCCAGACTTCCATTGGTATCTTTGCCATCTTGGCATTTGGTTACGAGCGCGCTTCGAGGCGACAGGTTCTATGAAGGACCTTGATAGAGCAACCGAAGTAACCCAAAGCGCCGTCGAAATGACACCTGTCGGCGATCATGCAGCTCTTGCAATGTCTTTGAGCCATCTAGGAGTTTGCTTAGGCATTCGGTCTGAGCAGAGACGTTCAGCATATGATCTGGATACGGCTATTGAATTATCAGAGCGAGCTATCGCCATAATTCCCGACAATCATCCCGACCTCGGTTTTGCCTGCAACAACCTTGGAAAGTGGCTCATCCGCAAATCTAGCCGAGAGAGCCTAACGCGAGCGATACAAGTCACCGAAAGGGCCATTGAAGCGATTGGTTACGATCATATACACTCTGCTCCGTGTTTGGGTAGTCTTAGCCATGCGCTTAGAAAGCGCTTCGAGGTGACAGGTTCCGTAAATGACCTCTCAAGGGCAATGGATGCGGCTCAGAAATCAGTACAATCTACACCCAATGGCCACCCAAATTTCCCTACACATTTCAGTGCTCTCGCGGGTTCCTTGAATGGACGGCATACTCTGATCGGATCAGAGGATGACCTGACAAGGGCAATAGAAGCTGCTGAGAAGGCCGTTGAAGCAACACCTTCTGACCATATAACCTTCGCTGGCAAGCTTCACAACCTGAGCATCCAGTTGAGTAACAGGCACAGCCGTACAGGGTCAATGAATGACCTAACAAGGGGGATTGAAATATCCCAACAAGCCGTCCAGAGATCGAATGTTGCCAACCTTTCTTCGTGTTTACAGAATCTAGGAGCTATGCTACGCAAGCGTAACAGAGAGACAGGGGAAATGGAAGATCTAGAGCGCGCCATTGAAGTGGCTCAGAAGGCTTTGGAAGCTGCACAAGATGATACCGAGATTTCTGTCTGTTTGATTGGTCTCGGAAGGGCAATAGGGGAGAGGTACGAACGAACAGGCTCATTGAGCGACCTCACGAGAGCAATCGAAGTGACCGAGAAAGGCGTGAACGGAATAGATCAAGGCAGTATCTACCTCACCTCGTATCTCAGGGACCTTGGAAACATGCTTGGTGCCCGGTATGCAGCGACGCATGAGAAACGAGATCAAGATGCTCAGCTTTCAGCGTATGTCAGGGCTTGGCGTTGTACAACGTCTTTTCCATCGTCCCGCATCGAGTCAGCCAAGCTTGCTGCCGATATTCATGTATCAAGGTTAGAATGGGACTGGTCATACGACATGTTGCGAAACGCACTACTACTGTTACCTAAAGTTAGCCAACGGTCGCTGAAGCAGACTGACATGCAGAAGATGCTCAGTCCTACCTCTGGTTTAGCGACAGATACGGCTGCGACAGCTATGAATGCTGGCAAGGACGCCGCAGAGGTATTGTCCATCCTTGAACTAGGACGTGGCGTCATCGCTGGTCTCTTGATCGATAGTCGCGGCGACCTGTCGGGTTTAAGGGAGACGCACCCATCATTAGCCAACAAATTTGACGTACTTCGAAAGGAACTCAACTCTCCCTCACGGGATAGCGGCTCCATAGCCGAATTACCTACGGTCAATCGACGAGAGCAAGCTAGTCGTGATTTCGACCAAGTGATAGAACAAATCCGGGTCCAAGACGGATTCCACAACTTTCTTCGACCGCCACCAGCGGAGAGTCTCATGGCAGCAGCGAAGTCAGCCCCTATTGTGGTAATAAATGTCAATCGGCTCCGATGCGATGCAATCCTCGTGGAACGCCACAGGGTCCGGCTGTTGGAACTTCCTGGTTTGTTACTTCATGACCTAGAGATGTACGTTGGCAACATCGCCGGCTCCAAACACAATCCTTGGCCTCTACTTGAATGGCTCTGGAGAACAGTTTGCCAGCCTTGTCTTAATGCACTTGGGTTTACAGAGCCTTTGGGCGAAGACGACAGGCAGTGGCCCCATGTCTGGTGGATTCCTACAGGACCTCTCAGCCAGTTGCCTCTCCATGCCGCGGGCAATTACGCACCAGGTTCAAAGGAAACAGTTCTTGATAGAGTTGTATCGTCGTATGCCTCATCCCTCAAAGCGTTGCAACATGGGCGCCAGCGACGAAAGGCGATGATAAGTGTGCACAAACAACAAAGCGATGCCATCCTGGTCGCGATGGAACAAACCAAGGGGCAGATGTCCCTTCCAGATGCGGGGACAGAGATTGATAAAGTCAGAGCCCTATGTCCATTACTCAACTTGAACGCAGTAACACCTCCACGGCATAAGACTGACATCCTGAAACATCTTAATAACTGTCAGATCTTGCACTTTGCAGGACACGGAGAGTCCAGGAAGGATCCTTCCCAAAGCCGACTTCTGTTGGATGACTGGGAGACAGATCCTTTAACCGTCGGCGATCTTCGCGAGAGCTGGCTCCAAGAGAGCCCAGCCTTTCTCGCATACCTATCAGCCTGCTCTACCGGGAGTAACCAAGGAGAAGGCCTTTCGGACGAGGCCATCCACCTTGTTAGTGCTTTCCAACTAGCTGGGTTTCGGCATGTTGTCGGTACACTATGGGAAGTATCAGACCCGCATTGTGTCAACGTGGCTACCGTGCTGTACGAGACTCTATGTGACGAGGGCATGACGGACGAAGCTGTCAGCCATGGTCTTCATCGGGCGGTTCGGAAGTTGCGTGATGACAGTTTCCGGGAGGGAAATAAGAGGGACATCGTGCTTGTAGAAGACGACGAGCCAACGCCAGGATCCAGTGTCAATACCTTTTGGATCCCGTACATTCATTTTGGTGCTTAAATACATCGCGTGTAGAATAGACAGCTCACGACGATATCACACTTTCTTTGAACGACCATAACTTCAATGTTTATATACAAGTAGTTATATACAACATAAAACGTTTTCACTTAGTATCTAGTTAGTTTTTCATTAAATTATATCTACCAGAAGGT
Source organism: Fusarium sp. MBC 364 (assembly GCA_030777805.1). Lineage (NCBI taxonomy): Eukaryota > Fungi > Ascomycota > Sordariomycetes > Hypocreales > Nectriaceae > Fusarium > Fusarium sp. MBC 364. Next base: position 64,611 of record JAPFSC010000166.1, read on the forward strand.
CTTAAACAGAGCTATTTTTACTAAATAGA